>VCJN01002128.1:0-84973 GCA_006384855.1 Tetraselmis striata | reverse complement strand
GCTACTTACCACCTTCGCCAGCCGCAGCTTCGCACGCCTTTCCGCCGACATACGAAACGCACGAATCCCCCCCCGTCCCCGCGTCATGTATATTATATTCGAGGCGACTATGCGGGGCGCAGCACACGCCGCGGCGTGGGTCGGCGGAGCGACAGGCGGCGGGAGCCCTAATGGCCGGGCAGTATCCACACCCACACAGGCACCGCCGCTCACCTCCGACGCGGATGAACCGCCTCCCAAAGGAAACATGCCGGTTGGTGGTAAGCCCAGCAGGCGTGCGCGGGGTGCCGGCGCCGGTACTGGTGCGACGGAGCTGTCGCGTTAGGAACCGCACCGCATGTGGAGCAACACATGGCGGTGCCGGCCCCACCTATGTCTAGGGCCACCTCCTCACAACACCCCGCCACGACGGCGTCGGCCACCGCCGACGGCGCCGTTGCGGGGGGGGGACGCCCTGCCAGGCGACGATGATGCGCCTGGTGCGCCGCGTCAGGAGGCGGAGGAGGCCGTGGTCGAGGCGACTGATCGGGCTGAGGGGGTTGTCGAGGCGAGCGAGGCTGCGCTCGCGCCACCCGCCCCGCAGCCACCTGCGGGACATGCCGACTTGCTCGTCGCCATGTTGACCGGAGCACTACGAGCAGTGGCGGGAGGCGGCCACATGCACTATCATGTGCGTGGCCGGACGCCCGTCATGCGTGGACTGCGGCCAACGGACGGACTGGGAGTGTTGCTGCGACGGCACCCCGGCTTTGTGCGACCCCAAGTACCCATGCATGGCGACCCATCAGCGGGCAGTCCCCTGCCCGACCACGGCCACGAAGAGGGCGGAGTTCCGCCATGTCAGGGACGCGTTCCACGACGCGACTCGCGCCGCCGTGTGTGAGGCTTCCGAGAAGGCACGCGCGGCTGGTAGGGGTGCGCAGGGTGAGGCGGCGGACGGCCCAGGAGCTGAAGGAGAGCGAGATATGCCGTCAGTGAGGTCGGGCGCAATGTCATTGGGTGGGGCACACGGACGTGTAACACTTGCACTTTGCGCGTACTGCTGGGTTACATCCAGGCTGCGTCACACTATGCAACCGGAAAGGCTGCGTTGCTACTGCAAACAATGCGACGCCTCACTCTGTAGCAACCGCTGCCGCGCCTATCCCACAGCCGCTGCCCCCCCCCCCCCCCCCCGCGCGGGATCCCCGCCATCAGCAGCTTGCACTTGCACTTTGCGCGTACTGCTGGGTTACATCCAGGCGGCGTCACACCGGAAAGGCTGCGTTGCTACTGCAAACGATGCTACGCCTCACTCGGTAGCAACCGCTGCCCCGCCCATCCCACTCGGGATGCTGAGAGCAGCTAAAGGGCACCGGGGGCGGGGCAAGAGGGAGCAGGGCCAATGATTGTGGAAGAGCGGGGACCCGCTTGCATGCCATCGTATTATATCTTGCACAATATCTGTTGCTGCACTCATATCTCACATCACTAGCTTAGCTATAGTGATCCCCCCCCCCCCCCCCCCCCGCACCGCGTACGCACAAGCCTGGGTATACGCATCAACTGCCCGCCGGGATGAGAAACTGGTATTGGTAGTGTGTCTGTGGGGTGGAGGGGGGGCAAAAGAGCTGCCAATTGCTGCCAAGCTGGTGCGTTACATTGGGGCAGGCGCTGGGCAGACAATTGGGGCTCGCTTCAGAGCATTGTCTAGTGCCTATGCGGCTGCGCCGCCTCCGCCGCATGCAGACTCTGCGGGCTCACCAGCACCGCCACCTCAGTCATGCGGCCCTGCACCCCGCAGCCCGCCGCCGTCAGCCAGATCAGAGGTATCCAGAAGCCAGTGCTGGGGTTGTTGCGGCATGACCGCATAGTTTTCAGCGGCTGCCGTCCACAGCTTGTAATGCATCCCTTTCCGCCGATTCCGCTGTATGCGCTGTCTTGGCGCCGCGCTGCCCCGGCCGCCGCGCCTTGGCTCCGCGCTGCCCCGGCCGCCGCGCCTTGGCGCCGCGCTGCCCCGGCCGCCGCGCCTTGGCGCCGCGCTGCCCCGGCCGCCGCGCCTTGGCGCCGCGCTGCCCCGGCCGCCGCGCCTTGGCGCCGCGCTGCCCCGGCCGCCGCGCCTTGGCGCCGCGCTGCCCCGGCCACCGCGCCTTGGCGCCGCGCTGGGTATCGAGTCCTCCCCTCCCTAGTGAGCGCGTCCACCTGCGCCTTGCGCTCGGGGCCGTCCTCCTCCGTCACCACACTCTGCAACCCCCACCGCGTGACGAACCACGCAGCTCCTTGCATGCGCTTGTACATGTGCCCAAGCACCGCCTGGGGACGCGAAGCTCCTTCTCGGTCATGATCGCCTTCACCCGGGCCTCCTCGAGCAGCGGACCGGCGTTAAGAATGGAAAACGTTTCCATGTGGTGCAAGCAGTCCTCCATGACCCAGCCGGACTGCACCGTCACCTTGCCTGACCCTGCAGTCATGGAGAGGAATGCCGTCACGCCCACGCCCACGCCCACGCCCACGCCCGGGGGGGGGGGGGGGGGGGGGGGGTTACCTTTCGATTCTTGGACACTGCAAACGAAGGGCGCAACCCGAGTTCAAAGTTGCTGGGTATCGGGACTAAAGCATGGCGCCGGTCTTCCTGCTTCATAGCTCGGAATCCAATGTGGCCCTGCACGGTGACAAATTTCCTCCAGAAGTCCCTTCCCAAGCCAAAAAAAAACAGGTGGAACGGCGCGAGGGGGAAGAGGTTGATCATGCTGACATAGCCCAGGACCACATGCACATGGCACACGCCATGGCAGCCAGTGTTCTGCTTGGCCTCCGCCAGCCGGGTTGTGTCGAACGCACGCCGGGCAAGGTGCGTGATTCACTGGACAAGTCATCGCCTTGATGGACGGTTACCAAGCGAGCCTCCCCGTCCGCATCCACAGGGGGGTGCTCCTGGGCAGCCGCCATAGCCTCCACAACCTGCCACGCCGACCGGGCGGGTGCGTGTGATTCCATACAACCGCAGTTGAGTGGTGCCACCAGCACGCAGGCCGGGCCCACTCACCTCTGAACGCAGAAGGTCCACAATGTCACCGTCCTCGAAAACAGCGCGCCACTGGGTCGCCCCGCCGTAGTCCTCCAACACCCACTCGGTAACGACGCCGGTTATCACGCCGTATTGCCATACTCCCCGGAACTTCTTGGCGATGACCTTCATGTAGAAGTCGCCGGGATCGCCTTTCCATATCACGCCCTCATCGCGGGTTCGACGCCCGCCGGCGGCCACGCAGGCGCGTCGATGTCCATACCGTCTTCGCCAACGGGGTCCTCCCCCACGCCCATCACATCGTCCACCTTCGAGCCGCCGTCGTCCGAGACCGGCGCCGGCGGGCCGTTTCCGACGGCTGCAGCTACTCCTGCTGCCGCGCTTGTTGCTGCTGTTGCTGCTGCTGCTGCTGCCGCCCCTGCTGCTGCTGCTTGTGATAAGGCGGCCTTGCGGCGCAACTTAGCCGCACGCTTCGAGTGGCTACAGTTCGGGAATTTTAGGAAGTGCCGCTCTCGCGCCGTCCTTTCACTACTACCCGTCACGATGCCGTGGCAGTGCTTGCATGTGTACACGCCATCCTTCGACACACTCGCTATCCATCCCTTTGCCGGCATGCCTGCTGCCGCGCGCGGGGGGCGGGGGGGGGGGGGGGGGGGTTGAGAGTTGGGGTGGATGTAACCCACCACCGGCAGGCAACACAGATGCGAGTGCGCGGCTGTCCGCGCTTGATTCAACGGTGAGCGGCGGTGACCGTGAGGCGACCCCGTACTTCATGCGCGTGCTGGGGCGTTGCACAATCATAAGCAGTTAGGGCGGCTGCATTAAAACGCGCACCTACGAACACCACCTACCGCCTACCACCTACCGTACCACCTACATCCGCCCACACCTCCGCCCGTCGTGCCGCACATCGCGGCACACCGCGGGGTCAGCGGTCAGCGATGTGCGGTCAGCGATGTGCGGCGATGTGCAATGAGTGCGTACATCCGCATGTACTTAGCCCGGGTGCTCCGCGTCGGCGGGCGACACGCGAGCCCGCGTGCGCATATCAATTTGATGAAATTATGGAAACGAGAAATTCATATAGTACTTTACAGGTCGCGCGCGATAGTCGTCGCTACTGGGTATGAAATCCACGTCCCTCGTCCGTCCCGTATCGTCCCCGTATGTCGTCGTTCGTCACCAGTAGGGCACATTTACGTCACATCTGAATCTCACAGTGTCACCCAGACGAACGACTACCTCAAGTAGGATGACCCGCGTTTGCCCGGCGCAGGAGGAGTACGTTTGGATGACGTGTTTGGGGGCTAACACTACCGCTCTCTTCGTGGCTCTCGACGAGCTGCTGCCCTACCTTCCGTCTGCTAATTAGCAAGACTTCACTCCTTACCTCGCGCTTGCTCGCAACCACGCTGAGGCCATCGACAAGGAGTTCCGTTTTTGTCTGGCCTTAATGCATAGGCTGACTGATGTCAAGCGTGTGCCCGGTGACCATGGGGTGCTGGACGTGGTGCGGGCTCAATATTTGCAAGCAGTAGCGGACCATTTGGGCTCTGCGGTCTTCGGGGACCGTATGCGTGACGACTACGGGTGCCGGGTTTATTTTCGAGGCGAAAGTCGCTAGCAGCTAAGGTTGCCGCTACTGCTCGTGTGCAAGTGACACTCGCAGATCGCGGGCGTGGACGTGGCCGTGGCGGCGACGGTCGTGGGTGCGGTCGCAAAGGTGAGCATGTGTGATGGCGTGGAGCGCCTTCTGTCGGGATGCTAGCGCTTTGCGAGGTCGCCTTTTGGTGACCGCCACACGGCGAACCCTAGCAGCTCAACAATGGAATGAGCGCGCCGTGTCCGGACCGGATCCCCCCCCCCTACCCTACAAACTTCATTTAGACCTTCCTTTGTACGGTGCTTGCTGCAGCCACAGCCGAGTGCGGCTCAACCATCCGCACGCCTGCACCTGGCCGTTATTCAACAACCGTCTCATGTACTGTCTTCAGTGCGTGCTTCAGTTGTTACTGCACGGGTTACATATGGATCGCAACGACTTTCATTCGCGCTTATACGTTACGCGGGAGACGAGCGCAACAAGCGCGACGGGCGCGTGGGGCTGCTCATCTACTTGAATCTTGCCCCGCAAACCCTGTCGGCCATGAACAAATTCCCCGAACTGCACAACATAGATCCCATCGCTAAGGATAGCTGCACCTCCCCGCCGCGCGTCGCAGCCTCTTTCTCATGCAAAGCCGCTTGGACGCCGTTGCTTTGTGAGTCCCATTTATTGCGTGCCGATGTAGCTTATTCCTTTGTCGAACGTGCGAACCTAATTGTTTCTGCCCCCCCCCCCCCCCCCCCCCCCCCCCCCGAGTTCCGGTACGATTTCTGGGCCCTCATGGGCGCGGTCGTCAACTCCATGTCTTTCGCCCGGGGGCTTACTGGCGTGTCCTGCCGAGTGCGGGACGTGCACGTCGATTCGTACAACATTATCCTATAGGTGTACCGCGAGAAGGCTGGAAGGGCCGCCCCAGCCGGCGCGGTCCCGAGGACTTGCGAGACTGAAAAACGCCTCATTCGCTTCCGCGGCGGCCTGACGCACGCAGAAGGTCGTCGGCGCCACCGGGCCGTCACTGCACTCTGTGCCCTGGCCCGTTTTCCGCTTCCGCGGCCCAAACACGTAGCTAGTCGGCGCTGTCAAGCCGTCCCTGCACCATGTATGTGCCTCGGTCGCCTTCGCAGATCGGACACACAGTCCGCCACCGCATCCCGCGCCTTGGCGGCTTTCACGGGATGGACTCGCAGTAGGTCGACGCCAACGGTCCGCCGCTGCGCCATGTGCCCCGGTCGCTTTCGCAGCCCGGGCGCGTTGTTGGTCGGCGCCATCGCGCCGCCGCCGCACATCGTGCCCATGCTGCTTTCGCAGCCCTGGACACTCAGCTGGTCGACACCATCAAGCTGTCGCTGCGTGGAGTTGGCTACATACTACATCGTCTACCCCCCCCCCCCCTTCGCACGCCTCGCCGTACAACGGTAGCCAGCCGTTGTTCTCACGGGCGGTCACTGCTCTCCCGCCCGGCCGCCGCCCTGCGGCTGGCGCCCAAGACATGTCGGCAATGTGCATACGCCGCCCCTCACCCTTCCTTGAAATGTTTACTACCAGTAGTTGGGGTTTCCTTTCCCTCGTCGTCTACTTAGCAGGCGCGGTACGGCACAAATACGGTGCTAGTATGTCCGGTGCTGGTATGTTGTATCGCCCGAGGGGCTGCATCGACTTCGCAACGCCTCGAGAAGCTGCATCGACACCGTACCCACGTACGGCACCTCCGCTTGCGGTTCCCGACGCAGCCATCGTCCCGATGAGTGGCGCTGCTCCCGGATGCTGCTTCGTCATGTGCTTAAAAGCACCAGGGAAGGCGTGTCTGTCCCCACCTTTCTTTGTCGCGGCGCACCCACCACACCGCGACAGCCACACCCGCCCTCCCCTCACTTCGTTCAAATTCCTAGGTCTGCCTCTTAGGCCATCTGGCCCTTCAAAAAGATTTGTAATCATGCCAAAGCATATTTCGGCAATGTGCCTTGCGCCCCCACCTTTCCTGCTTAAAACACAGGATACCTTTATCAGTGAGTTCTAAGTGAGTTCTGCTTAAATGTAGGCTTTTTCCTTCCCCAGTACTTCCGTGCATTCTCTCGACGCTCTCCCCGCAACCACAAGCAATACCCGTACCCGCCGAAGCCCAAACGGGTAGGGCGGACCTTTCGTGGTCAGTGCCGGGTATTTTGATGGCAGTGTTTTAGACGGTGATCCAACAGTGTTGGAAATTCCGTCACCGGCCACCAATTAGTATTGCAGAATGCTTCAGCAATTTGCTTGATGACTATAACGGAGCGCAGGGAAAGGCACATACATGGCCTTTATGACGTTTGCCACGACGTACGTGAAGTCCGCCCTGGGCGTGGGTGTCCAGATCCTCACGGACCCGTCGGTGCTTGTTTCTCTTCCGAAGGGCAGCGACGGCCGGCAGGCCGATGTTGGGCTTTTTGGGTATGGTGGTATCCGCGGGAACACGGTTGCTGTCGATACCACCATCGCCACTATCCTCGGCGTGTCGAGCTCGGATCCAACGACTGCCTTGTGGGCTGCAGAGCGCCAAAAAATCCAGAAGTATGACGAGGGTGTCCGAAACGCCGCCGGCATCATGATTCGCTTTGTTCCATTCGCCGTTGCCGAGTTCGGCTCGCTGGCCCTGCACGATGAGGCCTTCTTGGTGGAGCTCGCGAAAGCGAGCCACACACACAGTGGCCAAAAAATCGGCAAGCTCTTGTCTGCTTGCGCCGCCGTTTATCCCCGCCGTTACATGCATGCAGACAACGTTTTTGGCGGGGTCGCGGCCGCTCGCGCGGCACGTGATGGTGCTCCTGCGCTTGCGTCGCGTCGCTCATCGGCATGTGTTGCTATGACCCGGGTCATTGGCTGCATGCGTCCTCGCCGCGGCTGATGGCCTATCCCGGGCGGGGCGGTGGTCCCTTTGGTTCCTGGCAGCTTGCTTGGCGACTTCGTGGTTCCCTTGGCTCTCCCTTGGTCCTTGACTCCTTGGCCTCCTGCTCGACCTTGGTTTCATGCTTATGTCTCTCTTTTGCTTGCAACCTTTCATAGTTGCTGTTAATCTGTTTGTATTGCGCATATGTTTAAGCGTTTGTATTGCGCATATCTTAAAGCCCTGATGTAAAAAATATAACGGAGCGTCGCCTACCCAGCAAGGCTTTCCGTAACGGGATTGCTGCCTAAACGGCCGTCGCAGAGACGCTGCAAAATAAGGGTTTCACTGGTGCCAGTCCTGTCCCGGGGGCGAAAAACACCCGTACCAGTAGTGGCCCGGACTCTGCTGAACCGGGCGCGCATCACTCGTCCATCCCGCCTCATGTGGGATGCTGAGGCGGATTGGTGTGTTTATCTTTAGTATACTACTTTATTTGGCAGGAATAGGTGGATTTGTTACTGCCCTTTCTGTAATTCACACCAGAAACTACCGGTAGTAGTGATGCGCGCTGTTCGTTGCTGGAACGACGCCGCCCGCCCGCTCCGTCGCACGCCCGACGCGCCCGGCCGGGGCGGGGCGCACCTACACGACGGCATGTCGCGCGGTGCATGCGGAACATTCCAGGGCAGGCGCGCATACCCATGAACGCCTGTATACCATACATTGCACTACGACCGCTAGAAAGGCAGCCACACCCTACCTCCCCAAGTTTCGCGCCCAGACGTAACGAGAACAGCCCAGTGCTTACGGGGGAACCTGGAGCGAGGAGCAGTGTTGCTATTCGGCCGGAGCCTTGGGGTGTTGCGAACGTATTCGGACGGCTTACGGCTGCTGCGTCCCGCCAGCTTGCCCACCCGCGAAGGCACTCCGGGGGAAGGCTCCACTTTGCATTGTTCCGACCAACGACAGCAGCATGGATC
The DNA here is from genome assembly GCA_006384855.1 of Tetraselmis striata. Lineage (NCBI taxonomy): Eukaryota > Viridiplantae > Chlorophyta > Chlorodendrophyceae > Chlorodendrales > Chlorodendraceae > Tetraselmis > Tetraselmis striata. The sequence goes on along the minus strand of VCJN01002128.1, from coordinate 76,517 downwards.
TTAGTCAGCAGGTACGGCACCTGCTACGCCGCGCGCCCTCGCACTGTCGCCCTCCAACGAGAGACAGCCCCCGCCCCCCCCCCCCCCCCTCCCGACTCCCGGCCGCCGCGCGCTCGCTTGGCCGGTGAGGGCCGGCGGTGGAAGGCAGAGGCATGGGCGACAGGGCCGGTGTTGTATTGGCCAGGCTGATTCGAACAGAACCGGCATAGACTGGCGATGCGGCGCAGAGGTGGAACAGCAACCTTTCGCTCAGGTGTGGCTGCTTGTCTTTGCAGGTGAAGAACTCCACCGCCACAATCTGCTTCGCCTCCAACAAGCAGGTAGCCCCCCCCCCCCCCCCTGCCCAGGCGGTAGAGCTGGGCAATTGGGCGGCGTGCCGATGTAAGGGACGCTGTTTCCGTGCACTGAGCCCCCCTCTGTGCCACCCGCGTGCCCCTAGAAGCCGTACCAGGGCCAGAGCAAGCCGGCCAACGAGCACGAAGGCGCACTCCAGGTCTCCTCCGCCCGCTGCGCCCCTCCAACTCAGGATGCCCGGGGGTGCTCGGCAGGACGCTGTGACAATCTCCATGCACCGGCTCACTCGCGAATGGAGATTCACTCTGACGCTGCCCTGTGGCACAGGCCCTGGCGAATGGGGACAACCCGCCTTACAGCGCCACCCTGCGGATCGTGGAGCATGAGGGCTCCAAGGCCCCGTTTGCCGTGAAGCAGGCGACCCGCAAGCCGACCGTACGGGCCCCCGCGTTGCTGCCTCTGCCTGCGGTGCTGCTCACCCCGTGCCGCTTTGCTGACGAGGTGGCTGACGCCCCGTGCCCCTGATGCGGACGAGCAGGGCTACTGCCGGAACGAGAACGGGGGCCACTTCACTTCATAGTGGGCGCAGAGCATCGCGCGCGCGCAGCCCCTGTCCGCACGTGACACGGCGCGATGCGGCAGACATGACATGTGCCGTCGTCACAGCCGCGCCGACGCCATGTAAACAATCCTTCCCGGTCCGCCCCACCATTCCCCGCGCCCCATCTACCCCGGCGGCGCCCCCCGCCGCATCTGCGCCAGCACCAGCGCGCACGCGTGGGAGGCGGCCGGGAGCGCATCCGCCGCGCCCGCGCCTTGGCTCTCGGCGACCTGCAGCTCGTGGCCGGCACGCTTGCCGCTGTCTGACGCCAACGAGAGCAGCACCCCCACGCTCACCAGGGCGTCCTGCTTGATGGCCTCCGCTGCACGCGGGAGGGGGGCGCGCGAGTCAGGCACCGGGTCAGGGTGAATGGCGGGGTGTGTGCCAGGAGCAGCAGCTATTCGGGCGGCCCATCCCGCTTCCGGCGCTTGCTTGTGTTGGCAGCTTGCCTGTGGGTGGAATCAGGCTCAGCCTCAGCAGCTCGGCCAGCTGCACCGTCCACGCTTGCAAGCGGGCCTTGAGCCGCGTGTGGGCGGCCTGCCGCGGCGACGTGCGCCCCTCCTGGCGATGCGGCGCTTCGACTCGGGCTGCGGCGTGGCGGGAGGCGGCAGTCGCTCAGGATGTACTTGCGGCGATTAGGAATATATTAGGACAGAAACAGAAAACCGACGGATACATCTTAGTTGCGAACCGATTTCGGAAAGCACCAAGTGCATTGTTTGGGTTTCCATTGCCCATTTCTTCGGGAAAAAGGTCTCGTGCTTTGTTGCATGGGGTGGGCGTGAGGCCGGGATGGTCGCGGGGGGCGGCGGCGCCGGGCCTCGCGCGGTGCGCGGTGGTCATCGCAACGACTGCTGCGGCCGAGGAATCGGGTTCCGCCGGCATGTGATTGCGTGCGGGCAGGGCGATGGCATCGGGTGAATGGATGCCGGTGTCTGCGGGCGCCGCGCCGGCAGCAAGAAGAACAGCACACAAGAGCCTGGCCTGCCTGCTAGAAGCCAAACATGCGCAAAGCTGTAGCACGTATGAGGTGAATGTTCCTATCTGTAGCCTGCACGCAAACCCGGTCTCAGGGTAAACTGAACACTCTTTTCGGATGGCAGTTTGGCAAATGGAAATAGAATGGAATGGAATAGCACGGAACGGAATAGAACGGAACGGAAGGGAAGTAAAGGGAAGGGAAGGGACTGGAATGGAATAGAATGGAATGGAATGGAATGGAATAGAATGGAATGGAATTTCAGGGCTACATGTCACAGGTTCATGCAGGGGCGTCTACACGCATGGAAGCCGGCCCCAAGCTGCCGCTCGCGTCATCGGTCACATGATGCATGGCAGCCCCGCACACGCTACGCACGGGCCGAAGGGCGCTCACCATCAGCGGCTGCAGGGCAACTGCCGGCCTCAGCGTGGCCGCGCATGGGCGCTGACGCCAGCGGCGCCCCGGACTCCTCCGCGGCACGACCCGCCGGCGCACGCCCCGCCTCCGACGAGGGCTTCGCCTCCTCTCCGTGCGGCGGTCGGCCTGCCTGAGCCTTCCGAGCTGCGCCGTGCAGCAGGAGCTGCTCCTGACGGGGCAGCGGAAGTGCGGCGATTGTCAGTGCGCACAGGCAAGCACTGCCGCCGCCGACCAGGCAATGGCGTCAGGCGGGGCGGTTGCTCGGCTGCCCACTTCCCTTAACACCACACGTACCTCATGGCGAGCCGCCAGCGCTGCGGAGAGAGCTGCCTGAGCGGCTGCGGTGTCCAGCTGGAGTTTCTTCTTCAGAGCATAGACCCACGCGTCGATTTCGTCCTTCGTCGGGGCCGCGCAGGGGCTGGGTCAGTCCCTGGCCCTAACCCCCCCCCCCCCCCCCCCCCCCCGCCCCCGCGGTCTGCACAGAACCGCCGACCTGCCGCATGCAGGGCGGCCAGGGTGTCACCCTCAGCGCGGCGAATGCGGAGGACGCCGGCGACGCCCGCCCAGCCGCCTCGTCCGCCTGATGCGGTGGAGGTGCGCAGGGGTCAGTCGAAGGTCTCAGCGATCCGCACACCAAACGGGATGGCGTGGCTGGGCCGGTGGCAAGCTCAAGCACGGCTGATGGGTGTAACCGCAATCACAGCGCCAGCCGGTTTGCGTGTGTACGTGCCGGAACTGGATTGGGGACCGCATACGTGAGTGCACCAGACAAACACTTTCGCGCCAGATGAGCGCGAATGGAGGGGAGGGGAATGGACCACCTTCCTTCACGGCACAGACACTACACAAAAGTGATTTGAGCGCGCGCACACACGATGAGGCGGCGCCAGGCGGACATACGAGTACACACCTGCTGGGTCAGGGAATACCACGCCGCGAGGATGGCGAGAAGGGTGTCCAGGCCGCCGACGAATCCCATCGCCATAGCCTGTCGAGGCATCGGCGCTCGGGCGCATCAGTACACTGCTGGAGTCGCTTGGCGCGCGCGAGGATGGCGCGTCAGGGCAGCCCGAAGCCACGAGGCACAGGCGGATGGCGGGCATACGCGTGCGAAGGACTGCATCGAGTGCATCCGGAAAGGGACGCCGGCCAGCATGTCCCGGGCTTCTGGCAAGCCGTGCGCGGCGTCCGGCCACCGGATCATCCGTGCGCGCCTGTCGCCCAGCAGACGCTGCCCCAGCACGCACAGCGAGCGCTGAATCTGCACCGGCAGATGGCGAGGGGGCAGAAGCCGGTGAGTGAAGCAGGGGAGTGCCAAGAGCGCGCTATGCATTTGCGTCAACGATGGTGTCGCTGCGTACCTGGGCGTGGAGTGACTGGCCCCATTGCAGCGTCGCCTCGTTCACACCGGCCGAGGGCTCCTTCACGCCTCCCTCAGGGGCACCCTGGCCGGAGGGGATCTTCTCACGTGGCGCGGGACGGGCGCTCGGGTGTCCATCGGCAGGCAGATTGCGCCGATGGCGCGCCACGAGCTTGGCGTGTATGGCGCACGCGACCTCGATCGCCGCCGCCGTGGCGGCCCTGCAGGCGGTCCGCGTGAGCAGCGCGGACGAGCCGCCGGCAAGGTCCGCGCACACGGGGACCACTCCGGTCCGAGAGGCGCCGTGCGGTGAAAAGAACCTGGCGATGGCGTCCGGGAGACTTGCCTCGGACCTGCACGCGGAGCGATGTGGGAGGGGACCGGCCACTCAGCGGTACGTCACCAGCCTCGGAAGAAAACTACGAGGTGTCGCTCGGGCGGACCGGAGCCGACTCACAGCGGTCACTCACGGTGGGACTCTGGGCACAGGAGCAGCCCGCACCTGTAACATGTCCCGATCACAATCACTTGCTGCTGCTTGGCGAGCGCCGCAACGGAGGCCTCCAGCGCGTTCCACGCGGCGGTCACAGTGGCCTGAGCTGCGGGAGCATTTCTCCCGGAACGGCCGCTGCGGTGCGCTGGATGTTCCTGCTCGGAATACAGGCGCGGACGCAGTGCAGCCGGGCGCAGTGTCGGTGTTAATGGGGCCAGGGTCTCTGTTTCAGCATGAACTGTTCAGCGTTGCAGCGCGGCCGTGGAGGGGTCGCGTTGGTCACCTGGCGGCCAGCCGTCGTTAAACCATCGGGCAACTGCAAGCCGGCGAAGGAGTGCGGGCCTGCACAGGACTGCCGCCCCTTTGCGGGTGTCGAGATTGCCGCGGGCTTCGGCGGGGATGCGGCAGCTGCATGCGCCCATACACACGCCGCAAGAGGTCAGGGCGGAACCTGTCCAGGTCCCACGTGCCAGCCATGGGAAAAGCTGGGGTGGAGAATGCCTGGTTGCGGCCAAGCGAGCCGGCGGATGGGGTCACCTGCCATGCCGTCATCTACGCCGCCCTCTGTTGGCGCATCAGCATGGGCGTCGATCGCAGGTTCGAGTGCCCAGGCATCCAGGCGTGGCAGGAAGACGATCACCGGGGTAGCAGCACCGCCACTCGGGTGTGCGGATCGCGCCCCGTCGAGGACCTTCGCCACTCCGCTCAGGGCGTTGCCTTCCCCAGCGGCTGCCACATCACATTGCCACACAAAGGCGTGAAAATTTTGGCAACGCCAGGTGAGCGACCACCGAGAGGCACAGACACCCGGCCCTAGACAACCAGCAGGGCAGTGCGTGAGAAACGGCGGCGCGAGGATGCCCCTACCCAGAATCTGAGGCAAACCGACGACGGTGACGGGAGACCCTGCCAGGCTGAGGAACAGCCCCGCCACCAGCGGTTGCCCTCGGTCGCCCTCCGCACACAGCAGGAGCCGGCACGCGGGGAATACCCCATCTGCTTTGCGTTGAGCCTTCAGTGTGCGGCCTTGGGGGGGGGGGGGGGGGGAGAGGGGTACATGCCACTACGTAAACATCTGAGCGCAATTTCAGCAGTGAATGTCAGGTGATGGACCACACCTCGCGAGCGCGCGCACCCAGGCCGGCACAGACACACGCGTGCGTGTGCGCTTGCGCACCTTCACCTTCCGCACGTGTCGAGCCTCGCTGTTTGGCGGCGCCGTTGCGGCAGTGGGCTGCCTGCAGAGCCAAGCCGCCGGAAGGATGAGAAAGTGCATCCGGCGGGGGGCGGGTGGATGGCGGGCGGCCGCCTATCCCCCGGATGCGTGTGGCATGCGCGGGCGAACGAATTCACCTGCGAGGGTGTCGGCGCCACCGGGGCCTCAATCGCGTTCATGGAGAGCAGAAGCTGCTCGAGCTCGTCATCGCTGGAGCGTCCCGCCGAGCGCGATGTCATCTCCGCTGCGACGGCCAACTTGCCGGGCAGCTCCGCCCCGCTGAGGTGGGCGCACCTCAAGGCGCGGCGGAGCACCGGCAGGACAGCGGGGGCCAGGTGGTAGGGCAGGGGCGGCGGGTGCATGGACTGCCAGGCCAGGCTGGCCGTTCCCTGCGCGATTGCCGGCAACATCAGCGTCCGTCTGCGCAGTATGTCCGGAGCCAGCCGCATGTCCCGTCCCGGCGCGCACACAGCAGGGGCGCGGGTGCCAGCGGACCTCGCGGAGTGAGCACGGCGGGGGAGCCGCCGACAGGGCCGACACCCAGTCCTGCTGAAGGACTTGAATGTTGCCCAGCCGCTGCTTGAGCAACAGCTCCGCCGCTGGGTGCCCCACCCTCTGGTCTGCGTGGTGCACGGGAGACGGTTGGGCGGGCTCAGCCGGGCTGCTGTTGGCCCTGACAGCGAAACCCTTGCGAATTATCACGGAATCTATAACGGATACATTTTCGATCTATCTAATAATATATGCGAAACCGTTCCAAAAGTCGGTGACAGACAGACAGACAGAGTCACCTCGTAATTAATACGGTAGGGTATATATATACATATGTCCATATGTATGGATGTATGTACGTCTGTAGACATATTTTAATTAAGTAACCCCTACCAAAGTACCGAATTACCTATCGGCTCAGCAGATGGTTTTTTCTGACCCCCGGGACAGGACTGGCACCACTGAACACCCTTGCAGCGTCTCTACGGCGGCCGTTTAGGCAGCGATCCAGATACGGAAAGCCCGCGGTAGGCGGCGCTCCGTCATTGTTATCGAGCAAATTGCGGAAGCACTCTGCAATACTAATTGGAGGCCAGTGACAAGGACCAACGACACAAGGGCGTGCGGTGCCGAATCGAGCATGTCCCATACCTTGGGCCTGCGGCTCAGCATCCGCCTGCGCAGCCAAGAGCGCACCGAGGAGGCATGTCAGACCGAAACTCGCGCGCACACACACTCCATGGAAGCAGAGAGGGGGTGGGTGGGTGTGTTGGAGGCGAAGGGGGGGGGGGGGGGGGGGGCAGCAGCACAGCCACCTGCGCTTCCTCTGTGCCTTGGCTGCCCGCCAAGTCGAGCACGTCCGCAATGTCCGGGAGGTTCCGGCGGGCAGATTGCATCACAGCCCCTGGCGCCACCAACGCGGCGAGTCAGCAAGGCGGCCGCCGCGTTCCGGGACGACCGCGGCGGATCGTGTGAGAGGGCCCCCCGCTCACCGGTACACAGGGCGGCCAGGTCTGCGCCGGCAAATCCCTCCGTAGCGCTGGCGAGAGCCTGCACGAGGGCCTGCAAATCCGGAGCACAGCGGTAGATGAGATGCCGCTGGCTGTCCCTCAGGAAAATGGCGAGAGGATGTGGACGGCGGGAGGACCTCGCTTGGGGGACACGGCCAGCTCCTGGTGTGCACTTGTAGAATGGCGGCACGATCCGCCGCGGATGGGAGCTGCAGGCAGACCTGTGGGTCCACGATGGGCCAGGCCTCATGGCGGTGCCGGAGCGCAGGATCGTGTGCTGTGCCGCAACGCCGCGGAGGCTACGTACCTCGCGGTCGAACCGCCCAGGCCTGCGCAGCCCGGGGTCTATTCCATCCGGCCTGTGGAGCGGTGCCATCCAGCAAGGCACAGCGTCAGTGCCGGCACCGCAGCGCACACGCGCCACGCGCAGCACAGGGGTTGGCAGCAGGGCATGCGCTCACCTGTTGGTTGCCCCGATCACCACCACGTTGCCCCGGTCGCTGACACCATCCATGAGCGCCAGGAGTGTCGTCACCACGCTGGCGTACATCTGCAGATAAAAGACAACCATCGCCGCGTTACCACGGGCGCTGCTGTGGATCAGGCGCACGCATGCACACATCCGCAGCCCCCCCCCCCCCCCCCCCCCTTGCGGCCAACCTCACCTGATCTGCCCCCCCTTCACGGCTGCTGCGGCATGGCACCAGCGCGTCGATTTCATCCAGGAAGATGATTGACGGCGCCTGTCACGGACCAGCGTCTCAGCCGTGCGCCCGGGTACAGATGGCAGCGCAGCGGCTGATTGGCTGGCGGCAAGTGGGCGACCCCGCTCGGCGCCCCCGGGGTGGTCGTGGCGCAATGCAAGGCCTCACCTGCTGCTTCGCCTCGTCAAACAGAATCCGCAACGTGCGCTCCGCATCGCCCGCAAACTCCCCCAGGCAGTCGGCGCCCTGAGGCATCCATCGCACAGCGGCACGCTGTCTTAAGCGTGCGCACGCGGGGGTCCGGGCGCCCGCGCGCCGTGCTGGCCGCCGCCGCGGGCGCCTGGCTGCGATTGCCGTAACCTTCGGGCTACCTTTCGGGAGAAGAAGGTGATGGGCTGCTCCGAGGTGCGGTAGCACGCGCCAGCGAGGGCCCTGGCCAGCAGCGTCTTCCCGCAGCCAGGAGACCCGTGGAGCAGGATGCCCCTGGGAAGAATCACAGCCAGGTCAGTCTGAACGCACAGACAGCGGACAGAGCGTTCGACCTTCTTTAAGCGGTACCGTCTGGTGATCAGGCGCAATGCACGAGGGGCGCCAATGCACATGCGAGAGCCCGGAATACAAGCCTGGAAGTGTCCTTGGATGCTACCCAAAGGAGCATTTGCTATAGTCACAGTATTGCTTCGTCACCTTCTGCCTTTGTGCTCGCCATCTGAGGCTCAAGCAACGCACCCAGCCGCCCTGTTTTTTGCGTTGATTGCCCCCTAGCACCCAACAAGTGGGCGCTTCTGTGCCCTTTAGCCAAATATGTAAGCAAGCTGTCATTTCTGGCAAAACCTGAAAGGTTGGGCATCGTGTTCGCGGTGTTTTTGTATCCCCGGGCCGGCACCCGCAGCCTCGGCCAAGCAAGGCGGCGTACCTGGGAGGGGTGATGTGCATGGACTGGAAGATGTCGGGGTACGCCAGGGGCAGCAGCACCATCTCCTTCAACTGCTGAATGACGTGCCCAAGCCCCCCCACGGAGCTCCAGCCCTGGGGTCATCCAGCGGGCAGCTTAGTACGGGTGCGCTGGTGAGCGGGAGTGCCCTGGGCTACCATCGCCTCGCCTGTACCTCGAGGCATTCCTTGGGCAGTCCCGCGCACGGCGCAGACTTGTCAATCACCGCCCCCCTCACTGCCTGCCGGTCGCGAGTGAGGCGCTGCCGCTCCTTCTCGGTGAAGCGCTCCTCGTCGCTGTCGTTGCCAGCTCCCGGGTTGCTCCTGGCAGCGCATGGGCAGACACGAGAGCATCGTTGTTAGCGCCCGAGATGCGCCGGGCGGCTGTAGGGATGAGCCCGTCATACATGAGGCCGGTGCGGTCAGGCAGGGCATGGCTGACCCCACAGAGACAGCATGGCACCGAACGCTGTGCCGTTCTCCTTCGCAGGGGCCACATTAGAGCGCAGTCTCAGACGCCGCGTGTCTCCATCGGATATGCCAACAAAGCAACATGCTCCAGCCCCGAGCTGCCAGACAAGCAGCGGTACACACGCACCTCATCGCGGCTTTAAAGTCTTTCAGCGCCAGCCTCGCCACCTTTAGGCGCCCCCGTATCCGATCGCGCTCTGTGTTCCGGCGGCGCTTGCCCATCCTGCCGCACACAGTGTGACGTCGTCAGGCGAGCTTTGGCCCCTTTTGTGCAAGGACAAAAGATGTGCCCAGACAAGTGGCGTGATCATGGAGGTGCCAGGGCTTCATCCCGCTCCCGGGAGCACATGTTTCGTCAGGCACTTGGCAGCCACTGCTGCGCAGCTGCACGGCAACGCTGCGCAAGGCGAGGAGGCGCGTGAAATGACAGGCCGCGATGATCCCGGCGCTTGCTTCATCAGGCCCACAGGCATCCACCTGTTCACATCTTGCTCATGGCCTCCGCTGCTGCCTTCGTCAGCGTTACCAACTGCCGGCGTGATTCCCTCCTGCGCTGCAGCCTGCGGAGGCGCCCCTGCTGGCAGCAGTGGCTGGAGCCCCATTCACAGTTTACATGGGGTGTCACAGGAGGAAGCGCTGAAACAACCAACGCAAGCTGGACCCGCTGCGTGCCTCACCGTTTCATTCATCGGCGCTGAGACGTTGAGAGCCCATGCCGGAACGAGGAATGGTTGCCGGGTGGTGGGCCTGCAGGGATGTACGGCGCCAATGCAAGTCATGCACCCCTTGAGCAGTGGGCAGACATCCGGATGGGCTGATCCCTGTCCTGTTGGTGCAAGCGCTGTCGAATCTACCTGGGCGGCAGGCGCTCACCCCAGGGCCGCACTGTTCTCCTCTCCGGTGATTTGCTTTGCCGTTGACACCAACATGGCAGAGTGGTCCGCGCAACTGCAGGGCAGCACAAAGGGGGCGCCTTCAGCGACCTGCTGCGCGCCGCGACATTCCAGAGTTGCCATAGCCCGGCCGCATACCTTAGCAGGTACCTCAGCGGCAGAAAATAGCATCCTGCTTCACTCGCGCAGGACAGGTGGAAGCTGCACTGGCACCGCTCCAGGACGCACCCGATGGTCGCCCCGGTCTTGTTGCACTTGGCGCATCTGCGCGCCAAACGTTTACACACAAAGCTCACAAGCCGTCCATGGAGAGCATAGGTATACTCGCGGCAGACATCTGGGGCCCAAGGCGCGCGCTCCTTATTTCATCGAAACTGTTGAGGCTGGACCCACCGGATGGCGCGGCCACGCTTCATCGCTGTCATTATGTTCTTCACCGTCCCTTCGTCAGTCTGGTAGACCTCGGGGCTCCATATCGCACATAGCCTATGCACAAATATGGCCTGGCCCGTGGCACGGTCTTCCCCTGCTCACACCGCCGGATGTCAGTGACGGATATGTCGGCGCAGGAAGCAAACCTGCCGCCTGACTGGGAGGGGGGGTTCCGCTGAGATGGGCCATCGAGCTCGACAGCCGCTCGCCCGTAACGGTGTCGCACCTACTGGCCCGAGCAGCTTTCCCAACGAACGGTCCTTGCGATGACAAAGGCAGCACTCCTTTTCGCTTTCCCACATTGTCCCCATGCTGTGGGCGGAGGGCAAACGAGGACTGAAGGTCGCTCGCGCTCCCACTGCAGGGCTGCCACTCGATCGCGGCACAAACGAGCCAGCGCCGGGCTAAACACACCCGGGGGTAGGCTGCGCGGCAGTACCGCGCTGCCTGGTGGAAGCCTATGTCTGTCCTTGCGACTCTTGCTTTCAATATGCAGTGTGGGCGCGGGACTCTACAGGTGTGAGTTGTTGTTCCGCCTCTAGTAGAATGAGACGGGGGCAACAAATAGGCCAACAATAATTACGATTAGCGACTACTCGCCTGAGGTGCTGACGGACACCTGAGGCTGGACCACTGATGATCGTCGGGGTGTCCAGCACCGGGCAGCTGCTTTACCGGTACTGTACCAGTATTATTTATCAGCTAATGCTGGTTGTGCCACATATATACCGCATGAGGAATATCTGCTGCTCAGATGCTTTCATAGTCCATTATGGATATTTACAGGATGATTTCCCTGTCACAGCGGAGGCGTGTCACCCAATTGGCCACACCAACAATTGGCCATAAAATCTAGTTTTCATTGAATAAATTTGTAAAGAAAACGAATTTGCTCTAAAACCTTGGTACCCTCGGATTCCTCAGCTCCTCAGCTTTCCGGGGATGGTCTCAAATCTGGAATCGGGCCCCTGACCGGCCGGCTACGGCTACGGCCCGATGTTATATAACTGATCCGGGTTCAAAATCAGCACATTGTTAAGCACTCGCACCACCTGCCCGACATCTCCGCTCACCACCGACCTCCCCCACACATCCGAGACGTCTTTGGAGGTGTCCTCGGAGCTATGGCTCGTAGATAGCGTGCAGGCGGTTCGTGGCGTGCCGATGAGCGTGCCATTTTACAACGCGAGTTTTCTGCTATTTTTGCTGCCTCTCTGGCGTTGGTCGACGTCGGCCGCAAGAAGCACGCTCGCGCTAGGACCCAGTCCAGAGCCCATGCCCAAGCAGCGTCAAAGGTACACCTCGCTAAAGACCGTCGAAAGCAGCCCGACCATGGCCGTGGCTCGTACAATCTGTGGAGCGAGGAGGACATCGAGGGCGCCCTCACTGGGCTCGCTGAGGCTGCTGCCAGCACCAAGAACCCACACCTAGAGTTCAATCTGAAGAACAGTGCACACAAGTGGAACATACCGCGGAAAACCCGCCTGAAGCGCTACTTCCACAAACCTCGCTATTTTGACGATGTGATGAGTGCATCTGGCAAGGGTAGAGGGATTGTAGCGCGCGATGAGGAGGAGTAGGTAGTTAAGCTCGTCCTCTGCCAGCATGCTGCAGGATTGGCCCTGAAATAAGTGATCATGGAGGTCGTGCAAAGGGTGCCTGGAAAGCCAACACCGCAACTGGAAATCAAAGCATGGCTGAACAACAACAAGCCCAGCTACACCTAGTATCGCCGCTTTCTGGAGCGGCACTCAGACCGGATCCGGAGCCGGGTCGTTGAGAATCTGGACCCCAAGCGGTGGAAAGTAACACTAGATGACCTGAAATCTCTCTACGACATCTTGGACAACCTGAGGAAGACCTACCTTGACATGCATGCGCGCAACGTCTGCAATCTGCTGGACGAGACAAACATTCCCCCTGAGCGGCGGAAGTCCAGGGTGTTAGCGGCGAAGGGGAGCGCGGCGAACACACACACTATGTAACGAGTCGCGGTTTTCTATGACAGCATTGCCGGTCGTCTTTGCGGACGGGAGCGAGATGCCTCCCCACTTCATCATCAAGGGCAAGAGGCGGCCTAAGTGGTGGGGCAGTCAGAAGTATTGTGTGGACTTGTTAGGGACAGAATTTACATACGTTACCCTTGCAGCGCATGCTAACGGCAGGATGGACTCCGAGATTTTTCTAGCTTGGTTCACCGAGCACTTCCTACCTTTCACCGCTGATCTCCGCTCCGAGAAGACGCCGGTCGTCCTCGTGCTTGATAACTTCTCAGGCCACGTTCATCCTACAACACTGAAAATGGCGAGAGAGAACAATGTCATCATGGTGGGGCTCCACCCCCCCCCCCCCCACACACACACACTCTACGCACATCACCCAACCCTTGGACGTCACCCTGATGAAGGCCCTCAAGGACTTCTGGACCAAGGTGATGGCGTTGGATAGCCTAGTTGATCCCTAAAACGCGTGCAACGAGGCGCTCACTGCAACCCTTCATATCAGTGCATGCGTCGACAAGGCAGAGGAGTAGCTGAAGCGACTTCAGGCTGCATCGTTGGACATGCAGGTAGAGGAGGAGGAGGAGGAGGAACAAGATGGCGAGGAGGACGAGGAGGGTGAAGTTCAAGAGGAGGGCGAAGGGGGCGCTAGTGCGGACGCACCCGCAAGGCGGCGCCGAAGACCGCAAGTTGATCCCGCCGTCGCGTGCGAGGCTGCACATGCACATGTTGACTCAGCCCGGCAGGCCGTCGAGACAGCCCGCCCTCAAGCAGATAGGGCAACGACCTCAACACTTCAGGCAGCAGCTCAGGGGGCATTCAGCAAGGCTGTGAAGCCCAAGGCAACCAGATGTCGCGGCGCAACAGTTGTCGCACGTCTTGCCGCCGACCCCCGCCCACTTCTTCAGGACATCACGAACCGCCCACCGACCGCCGACACCTAGCGATGCCCGTCCCCCAGCCGCTCACCGCCCCGTAACCTAGATGCCCCGAGCGTTTGTAAGGCTGATGGTAAGGATTATGTGAATAAACTGACTCTCGGTGGCGCTCATGGTTGCGCCCAACGACGCCAATGGAAGCGGGCGGGACTGCCGATGTGAGAGCGGCACCGGTGTGGCCAAACACTGGGAGCCGACGTTTTTTTTTATGCACGACCCACCCACCTATGACCGGCTGGAATATAAGCGTCCGGTCGACAAATCAGGCCGTACGACTTGTGGCAGATAGCCCTAGAGATACGTTCCCATATCCAGGGTCGGGAGGACCATCCTGCTAAACCTAGCTTAGATACAATTGAGAATGTCCTTAACATGGCCAATAGGCTCCAATCCTCCTCTTTCCAGGGTATGGCCCGCGACGCCCCATATTTCAAACATGCAATCGAGTCTGGTTTTGCCAAAATGGGTGCAGAGGCTGTTCTACACGGAAGAAGCGCCGTTGTATATGGCTAGGAAGGCTCCGCGAAAAGATGGCATGCGAGCAGGTGGTAGTTGTCCTAAGCAGCTCCCCGGCCGGGAGCGCAGGGCTCGGGTGCGATGAGGCAGCCCGTAATGAAACATGATGTGCCGGTAACTTAACCAGGTGAAACCACCAACAGACCGTACGGATCGCACTTGGACAATGAAATCGTTGGGAGACCCCATAAACATGTTTAGATCATTTCAAACATGCAATCGAGTCCGGTTTTGCCAGTTACACGCGGTCGTTCACGATTGCGAGCGTGGGCAGACGGCGGGCGTGCCGACTACCATACGAAGGCGGAAGATGTCTTGAGTTGTAGAGGGGTCTCGCGCCGAAAGGTTAGGAACACCTCGATCGAGGCACATGCGCAGAACAAACGCGGATGGGAGATGTTGACGACGCAAGCGCCGGCGCGACATTAAGGCCAGCCACGAGGCGGCGTGCGACACTACGGCGTGCGTTCGGCGTTTGGCGTGCGACACGAACCGGAGTTGTAGGCTAGCAGGATCATGCAGGTTGGGTGTGCCCAACAGAGCGGCGCAGGTAGGACGAGTACGAGCTGCGCGCGAGCGCGCCGCGTACATGTAGGTGAAGTACGGTACGATGCATGTACGCAACGCGACGGTAACTTTGCACATGTACCGGCGGTGTACATTACGAGGGGTGGACACATAATAACCCCGCGCGACAACGGCGGTGTACGGCCGCTGCCATCACCATCGGTGGTCGCCCCGCCACCTCGCACGAGGGGCGGCACCTGAAACGCAGAACGCATCGGGGCGCGGGCACGTGGGACTCAGTGCGGTCGTGCCGTACATGTCCTTATGTGTGTTGGGGTCGGTTGTCGGCGACGTCGCAAAAGACCCGCCAATTCGGTAAGTTGTCGGCGCGGGTCTCGCATCGCGGATGAGTGTGACGAGGCGGCCGCCGTTGCTGATGCACTAGCGATGGCCGCCGATCATCTCACAAATCGCAGACCTACGATGACGCCACGAAATGCATATAGGTCGCGTTACGTGGCGGAGCTGCCCCCCGGCGGGCAAGCTGCGTTGTCAAATATGGGATGTCGTGACGCCGGAAAGGGTTGCCCGGCGTATGTAGAGGCTCTGATAGCTTACGCCGGCCCGTAACGATGCCAAAGTTGTCGGGACGGGGTAATGATGAGGCAGGCGCCGCTGCTGCACCAGCTACGGCCGCCGAGTTTACAAACCCGGAGTCGGACATGAGTAATTACTGTCACCACGAGACGTCAAGCACGCCAAGCCGTGGTAGAGCTGCCCCCCCCCCCCCCCCCCCCCCCCGCCGGGCAGCCGCAAGTTGTCGTGGTCCTTGTGACGGCGACGTTATTGTAGTAGGAAGCGTCGGAGACGCGCCGACAGAGCCGCGCAGACGCTTCCCACTACAACCACAACAAACGTTGCTGCGCCACGGGTAGGACGAGGGCGGCAGCGAGCCCTCTCAAAACACATGCGCATGAGCTGCGCCATCCCCGTAACTCGGGTAGTTTCGAAAAATAACAACGTGTAACGACCTTCGATGCCACGACGCCCTGCTGCGAGGACATCACGTATACCGGGGTGAAGTGTCTTGCATGACGGCAAACGGCCATCCTGACGACACGGACGTCCTCCGCCGTCCGCGCCGATTTGGTGCATTATGCATAGTTGTCGTCGTTGACATCCGTGACGAGTAGCGGCCATGCATTATGGTACCGAGCGTGTCCGCCTCGTCACCTAATCTCAAGAGTTGACTACTGCGAGGGGTTTCTCCACTGCGCCGGAGCCCACGAAAGTAACTTAACCGGCGGTTGAAACCACCAACATACCGTACGGGTCGCACTTTGACAGTGAAATTGTTGGGAAACCCCGTAAACATGTTTAGATAATGACCGTGGCTACTACCCCTTACGCTACTACTACACGGGGTAGAAGTCACATCGGTAATACAATAAAATACAGAATAATGCATGTAATTCATTCGCGAACAACCCGCCGTTTGTTTCGGATCCGCGCAATAATTTGCTGCCGCGTATCTGATTGATCCATGAATTCTCATTTCAGTCTCACGCATGCCTGCGAACTAGAACTTACTCCATCCGGAATCTCGTGGTGATAGTCGCTGGAAGTAAAAGTAAAGCCCCCGGACATCGGCCGATGCGGCCCCATTTCACATGTTGCGCCAATTGCAGTCGTAGGTCTGGCACAACCCTTAGACCACGGCCTCATTCGAACCCCCAATAAGGGCTAATGCATGAACACTGTAAACCCGGGACACGCCGGGCCGATAGCGACTATTGCGGAAATACATCGACCATGAATCGAACCCGGGGCTTCTGCTCGGATAAGAGACGAGCGCTCAACCGAGCAGACAAGGAAATGGCGGATCTGATATTCGATTACCCAAGGAGCTACCGTTTTGGTACGAGTTCTGGTATCTCGCGATTTTTATTCGCGAATAAAGCATGTATGACACGGGACGTGCTCTACTGGTAGACCGCTCTACCGCCGTAATTTCTACACGCACAGCGCGCCACGTCGCAAACAGTGCAATTCGGCCGTACAACGGTCACCCCTGGAGCGGTAGACCGGTCTAGCATTTCGGCGGTAGGGTGGCATCGGTAGCTACCGATGCCACCCCCGCTCTACTGCTCTATTTCGAACGCGGCACCCTATCGCTGGCAAATCCACCTTCATCGCGCTACCCCCCGCCCGCCGCTCCCTGTAGTCCCACCGAAACTTCGCGCGGGCGGTACACGGATTCCACGCCTCACGGCCATGGCTGCGCGCCCGGAATCGCCATGGCCGTGAGGAGCAAGGAGCCACGGGCGGCCGGTCAAGCGGCCAGTCAAGCGTGTCCTCTGTCTCCACTTGGCCGATCTCGCCCCGTAGTCGTTTGAATCATGCCTATCCCCTTGGCCTGTTCGCATCCGGAAGGCCACTGCCCGTTCTCCCGCAGACAGTGCGCCTTGGCAATGGTGCCAACTCGGCATTTCGGGCGCCGTGGGCGCCGGGCGCAATGCCGTTGTTCCAGCGGCACGTCTCGCCATCCGGTGCGCCCAGCGGGGCGCTGCCACCTATTAGCGTGTTTCGACCGGAAGAGCATCGCCCCGCTGGCCTCGCCGACCCGTCCCCCTTTGGATCTCATGTCGCGGGCGGACAGCGCTCATCAACTACTGACTTGAGCCCAGGAGACCGAGCAACAAGTGCGGCTGGTCCTGCGATGCTCGGTAGGGCGGTAGCGGCTAGTATGACCGGAAGAGCTGTTCCCGTGTCATACCGTTCTGAGGGCTCAAAAAGGAACGGAAAAAGTGAAAATACTACATGGTGATTGGCTAGCCGCCATCTGCTTTTTGCGACGTGGCGCGCTGTGCATGTAGAAATTACGGCGGTAGAGCAGTCTACCGGTAGAGGATGTCCCGTAGCGCGAGTCATACAGGCCTAATTAAGTTTGTTTCACCGTTATATAGCGGGTAATGTCCTCCGGAGATTATTCCAAGATTGGAATTCTTCGATGTTACGTCGCTAATCCTGGAGCGTATCGTCTATTGTCCGAGAAAATCGGGCAAGAGTAGTCGTTACGTACTCGTACAACGATGATGGCGGGCGGTGCGGGCTGCTGGCGCCGCGGTGCCCCGCAGCGCCTGGCAGGGCGGTTCGAAAATGCCGCCGGCCCCGGACGTTAGTACCTGTACTGCTGGTACCGTACAGTAGTTTAAAAAAAAATCAAATATGAAAGGATTACCAGTACCGACACGCCCGTAGTAACCTTATTTATCAGGACTACTGGTGTGAATTACAAAAAGGGCAGTTCCCCAGAATTAGAAAATCAACACAGCAAGCCGCCTAAGGACCACGGGTGTGAATTACAAAAAGGGCAGTTCCCCAGAATTAAGGACCACTGGTATAGAGGTACCTGTCGCTACGCGCGCGCAGGAGCAAGGCTCATCATATCATCAACAAAGCAGATCGGACGGCGGCCGCTACAGGTACGAGTAGCTAGCAGATTGACAGTACCGCCATTGTATAGTAGATGGCAGCGTCGGATGATCAATAGACCCGGGGAGCCGCGGTATCCGAAGCGTCACCGCTGAATAAATAAGGCGGTGTTTCGCCACACGCAACGCCACGCCTTCCGCGAAGTTCCGCACTGAAGTCCGAAACGCCTTCATCAGTTTCTAGACAACAAACAGCCTCACCTTGCCCTGGGACTCGGCTCGGAACTCGGAACCTCGTCTGTCTAATCATCCCGCTCTGCGTCAGCAAACAGTTCGCTCAGCCCATTTTATCCCAGCGCGCCTCCAGCTGCTGTCACCGCAGCGCTGCGCCCGCGACGCAGTCCCCTGGAGACGCTACTCACTCCTGACCAACCCGTCCAACTTCGAAGATGCCACGGGACATGACCGGTACGGGTCGGTACCCACCGACCCCTAAGAATCAGCCGTTCGCTTTCTACACCTGTGTCAGGACCGGCGACCCCGAGAAGCTGGCGAGCATCATGGCCAACGACCCGTACTTCCTTACGCAAAACAACGGCGCAGGCGCACCCATCCACTTTGCCGTAACTTATCGCCAGCTGGACATGGTGAGCTGCCTCTGCCATTCGCTGGGACTAGGCTGTTTTGGCGTTTACAATGGCAACTAGTTCACTGGGATGCGATGATTCATGGAGTAGAGTCAGGTCAGCGGGCCGACTGCACTTGTCGAAGGGCAACTCTGACTGTGGGGGAAGGCGGGGCCTCTGCGGCCGGTCGGCGGCCGAGGGCGTTTGTCAGCTCCACGAAGTTTTGTCGGTAGTGACCACCCTCTTCCATAGACTCCATTCTTGCGTCGTGAAACGGCTTTGCAATAAGATATTCCCCCGAGTAGCAGTGGGACCCCGCACAACCGCGCACGGCTGCCTGGGCTAGGATGCCGGCGTTTGCATGAACAGCTTATTCCCACTTAGTCGAATAATTCGGAACGTCACAACCCCCCCCCCCCCCCCCCCCCCCCCCTTTCCCTCCTGACACATACGCACACACCAAGACCACCGCCACCAAAGATACAGACATGCTTTTAGCATATGCGCGTAGCCATTTCTCTTTTATGTTATCCATCTCGATCGAGTCCATCGATGCTGTTGCTTCGGAAAAGGTCGAGGAAAAGTGTGTGGCGCTGGCTGAACGCCGGCATTTGCACCCTTCCTCGTCGACCTATATCGTCGCCGCCGCAATTTTGTTGTTACCTCGCGCTGACTGCGCAAGCAGTCAGGGAAACGCCTTACACATTATCCATGTCAAGTAGAAAACGAATCATTCTTGAGCCCCGAGTTTGAAAGTCGAAGCGAACACCGACAGAGCCCTGGCTGTGTTCGGAAATGATATGCGTTGAAAATGACAGCGCGCTGACGGGCTGCTTGTTACAGGTGCACCACCTCCTGAACATGGGTGCGGAGATCAACCAGCGCGACGACCGTGGATGGACCCCTCTTCATCGGGCTGCGCATTTGGCGCAGTACCCTGGATATCTGGAGATCTACGAGTACCTGCTGGTAAGGGCGAAAGAACGCTGATTCATGCATGCATCCGCTGATTTTCGTCTGTTATGTTGAAAGAAACTGCCATTCCCACGACAGCAGAAGTAAATGCCGACAGTGTGCAGCCTGATTTGTGTCGCATGGAGAGCTGAGGCTCCAGCGCTGCTGTGTGTGCTCAGAGCCGCGGTGCTGACCCTTCCATCCTGAGCGACGACTACGACACGTACCTCAACCCCGGGAAGAAGACCCCCGCCGACACCGAGCTCTCCTGCGACCAGAACGTCAAGGACAAGATCCTCGCCCTTGAGAAGCTGTACGCAAGCGTGCCAAAGGTACTGCTGTCAGAAAGAGCACGCTGCGCCATCGTTACCCCGCATTCATTGCTATTGCAACGATGCCCCCCCCCCGCTTTCATGACGCGATCGGACTTGTCCGTCAACATGTGGTGTGTTGTCCGATGTTCCGGCTTGGCGTGGCCCGCCATGTACTAATCATTACGAATGCCGGTCCCTGTGTTTGCGGTCCCAGGCACCTGAGACGCACCCCGACATTGGATGCTGGTGGACGCTGTACGACTATGGCCTGGACACCGTGAAGAAGTGGCCCAAGACTTACGTCCACCCGTACCCAGGTCCGCCCTCAGATGCCCCGCAGTACACTCCGCCGTGTTTCGAGCGCTCACGAGCTTCAAATGCAGACGCGCTGTAGAGCCCGTGTGCCCCGGACTCTGACCCTGAGTGCGGATGTTCTTTGTGCAGAGGACATCCGGAGGAAGCAGGAGCAGGACACCATGGTCGAAGAGAAGGCTGCGCGCAGGAAGCGCAGGGAGGCGCTGCTGAATAACGTTCCGGTAGGGCCTCTGTCCTCTGAGCTTGGTCGTGCCGCACATGCGCGTCAGTCCCAGCTTGCCCACATGTTCTGCACCTCACGCCTGAAGATCGGTGTGAGAATGGATCACCGGGTGATGCCGGCCATGGCTAACTCATGATGCACCCGTGCGTGTGTGTGTGTGTGTGCGTGGTCAGGTGCCAGTCTCCCCCATTGGCTTCGTCTTCCCCGGGCAGGGGTCGCAGGCGGTCGGGATGTTGAAGGACGTGAAGGACATTCCAGCCGTCAAGGAGATGCTCACCAAGGCGCAGGACGTCCTGGGGTACGACCTGCTCGAGGTCTGCACCGAGGTGAGAGCAGTGCGGACTGCGACCTGGTTGGGGAGTGTTGGCTGGCATCCTCCCAAAGCATCCACTCCAGCTCAACATGGCAGCTCCGAAGAGACGGCTTGTGCTGACTCTGGAACGTCTGGCGCGGTGCAGGGGCCAGCGGAGAAGCTGAACAACACCGTTTACTCCCAGCCCGCCCTGTTTGTCGCGGGCCTAGCGGCGGTGGAGAAGCTCCGCAACGAGAACCCGACGGCCGTGGAGACGTGCTCCGCCACCGCCGGCCTGAGCCTGGGCGAGTACACCGCGCTGGTGTTTGCCGGCGTCCTCAGCTTCGACGACGCGCTCAAGGTGGTCAAGGTACGGCGCGCGGCTGCCGGTGCCGCCCCTGTCTCCGCACACTCACATGTCTCTGAGCAGTCTGTGCCACCCGCGCGTGTGGCATCAGGTGCGAGCGGAGAGCATGGCAGCCGCCGCCGAGCAAGGCGACCCTCATGGCATGCTCTCCGTGGTCGGCCTGCCCGACGACAAGCTCGCAAAGCTCTGCAGCGACGAGGTAGCCAAGCAGGGCGAGAGCACAGTCTGCCAGCTCGCAAACTACCTGTTCCCGCAGGGACGCGTCGTCTCCGGTCACAAGGTGAGCCGCCTGTGCCATGCGTGCCGGAGCATTGGGACACAGAGGCCGGGGCACCTGTCTGATACTGTGGCCCCCATGCTGCTCAACAGAAAGCGCTTGAGAAGGTGAAGGAGGCCGCCATGGAGGCTGGCGCCATCAAGGTACACACCCGCCCGCAGTCCGCGCACCTTCCTTCCATCCGATCTGATGGGGGATCTCTCGTTTCCGCGCGGGCGATCCTGGCGCCATTCCCCAGTGCTTTTACACTGAGTATCCTCCGCGTGCTTGGCCACCAGGCTGTGGAGGTCCAGGTCAGCGGGGCGTTCCATACACCCCTGATGCAGCCGGCACGCGAAGCGCTGGAGAAGGTGAGACCCGGGTGGCTGCCGCAAACTCCCACGCAGCGGATACTCTCACCGCATGCCCAACGCTATGCCTAACGCCTGACGCTCTGCTGCGGCTGCGAGCAGGTCCTGGCGGAGGTGACATTCAACGAGCCCAGGATCCCGGTGTACTCCAACGTGACCGGCAAGCCGTTTGAGAGCGGCGGCGAGGTGGCCGGCATGCTGCAGCGCCAGCTGGTGGAGCCCGTCATGTGGGAGCGCACCATGAAGAACCTGCAGTCTGACGGCAAGACCCAGCTGTTTGAGTGCGGGCCGGGCCAGCAGCTGAAGGCCATGTGCAAGCGCATCGACAGCGCCATGTGGAAGGCGTTCAAGTGTGTGCCCGTCTGAGCGGAGCCCTGCCGTGTGGCGCAGCGGGAGGCTGGTTGGACAGATGCCGGCAGGTTGTGTGTTGGTTCGTGCTCAGTACACACAACGGCGTCGCCCACGCGCAGTGCCCAGCGTGCTGCAAATTGTAATAGCATTGATGAATGCCCCCGGTGCCAACCTGCCTACCCCTACGCCTGTCTCGCTTGGTGCAGCGGCAGCGACGGCCGCGGGCCGACCACCGCCCCAAACCCGGACGTCTCGGTGATGCCAAACTGCCCCAGTGCTTCGGCTCCCCATCTGGCTCGCAGCAGATCCCAGCACCATCGCCAGTCGTACCGCCGCTCGGTCGCCATCTGCTCCAAATTCGAGAGGTGCACCGCCACATCCTCCTGCCGGCCACGCGTGGCACCACAGCACCACGCCGCAAAACCAAGGCTTGCGTCAGGGTGGCTGCGCCATAAGACCCGTTACGTTGCGCTGTTCAGCCCAATTAAGCCGACCCAATGAAATAAAGTTCAGCGACCCCCCAAACTTCACGGGGTTCACGTACGCACGCTTACTTCGGGGGATTCCCCCACTAACTTAATAATCCAACATATACCACTTAGCGACGAAGTTGAATTCGGCATACAGACGCAGCGTAAGCCGCCACATACAGAAGACCGGTTGCCCTGCACAAGATGACGTACAGACCAGGGCTGTGCGGAGTTATGTCACAAGGCGTACTCACGGGGCATAGCATATAGTCAGCTATGCCATGCCATAACTACTCAAAAAACACCATGTATAAATGGGCACCACTGTGGGCTCAAGCCCACGCCGATTTCTCCCCTTCCGTCGTCGTGACAGCGGATATGTGTCGTTGCTTGGTCACATCTCCGTCCCCTCGCCAGTGTTGGCATTGCTGCGGGGGACGCTGGCCGTGCTATCCGGCCGTCGGCCCCCAAATGCGGCTCATCGTCGCGCAAGGGTCGGCGGGGAGAAGGTTAACTCGCACTCGAGCCGACCATCGCTGCCCCAAGCGCGACCCGCTGAGGTCCTATGAGGACTACGTCCATGCCACCCACCGGGGTGATGGTAGCGTTAACGAGAACCGCACAAGCCAACGGCAGCCCAGTGGTCGCATCGTCCGGGTAGAAGAAGATAGTCCGGGTGGTGCCTGTGCGCATGTGTGTGTGTGTGTGCGCGCGCGATGTGTCATTGTGTGTGTCTGATGTGCACTGCTGCGTACATAATTACCATTATCATACACAAACAGGCATTCCAGCACGCACAAAAACAACCCAGCAGTCTCGTATAAACCGCCTTCCTAAGTCCACGTAAGTGCGCCGCCAAAGTCCGCTTCACCCCCACGCAAGTGCCCCGCGGAACTTACTACGGCGAGGTTAACCTAAACTGCACAGCATTGAGTGAAGTTGAGCAAAGTCGGCTCCGAATGGACTCGCACACGCACAGCCCTGCATACGTGCTGAAGGAAGTCGGTGTGTAATGTCACGTGGGCGGTCTGGGCCCAACCTGTCGGATGTCGGACAGGAACCGCGCCAGATCCGCCATGTCTCGCAAGTTCCGCTGCGTTCGATGGCCGTGAAACACCTGCGCCCCATGCCATGGCAAAACGGCACACCCGCCTGACATGAGCCGGCGATCAAGTTCCCTGCCTGGCTGGCGCATGTTTCGGGCTCCAGGGGGAGGGCCGGGGGCATGCAGCCTGCTTGAACATAAACTCTTTGACGTGGTAGAGTACAGAGCTGCGCATGTGCTGCATAATCATCGCGGTGCAAGCAGTGGCACATCTAGCAGCTGACAGCATGTATGTGTGAGTGGGGGAGGACACGCAGTTGGCGCATGGGGCGCCCTGCGAATCGGTGCCGCTGAGCGGCGCACCTGGTTGGGCCACATCATTTCGTCGTCGTCCAAGGAGAGCTCACCAATGACGCCGACGAGGTAGTTCCTCCATTGCCCGTGCTGCATCTCGCACCCACTGAAGGACCGGCCTTCCTCCACAGGAACCGGCTTCTGGGAGGTGATGGCCTCAATGACGCCAGCGCATTGGTCGTCCTGTGGAACGACTGGCCGCGGGGCTAGGCGCATGACGGCCGGGCCGTCTTCCTGTGCCTGCGGGTGGGCGTTATGCATGGTCAGGGGCCGCCAGGGAAGCAGCACGGCTTCTACAGCTGGGCATGCAGCCGGCTCCCAGTGACAGCACACCTTCCACCGCAATCGGAGGACTCCCAGCGGCGCTCACCTGCTGGACTGCAATCCAGTGCACGGACAGCTTGGAACTCTGGCACAGGTGTGGCCAGCTTGGCGGCGAACCGTCGCTCAGAGCCACGCTGTCCGGCTGCAAATGCATCAGCTCTTGCAAGTACGCTGTTCGAATGGCACGCCATTCGATCATAAGGTTGCGGGTGGAGTCGCTCGCTGCCCCCGGTCGGTCTGACCTCCTCAGCTCCTTTCGACGCCGCGATGAGCCACGTATTACGGACAGCCTGTACGCTCCGATAGCAGGAGCGGCGGCCCAGGGCCGGCGTCTCGCCCAGCGACCCAGAAGAACCTGCGAGGCTGACATGCTGCCGTGCAGGCTTACACTGGGCTTCTTATCTATCTAGACTCGTGGCGTGACGCTAGTCGCTACGCCCCCAAGGGACCGCCGCCCAACTCACTGCCAGAGGAAACAAGATACCCGCCGCGGCCGTGGCCGCCAGTCAACCAGAAGCATCAGACCACAAGATGATGATTTGCCAGTGATATTCACCTGCAGCGGCAACTGTTGCATAGCGCTAGATAGGGCACGCTGCTGCTGATGTCTGTTTCAACTCGCTCCATCAGTTGGGCGAGGCTTCTCCGGTTCCGCGCAGTGCGAATTTGATTTTTTCCGGAGTACTGGTACCGTACCAGCCTTACTGACGTCCAGCGAGTATGTATTGCTGGCCTTATTGTAATCCACACCAGCCAGCCACCCAGGTACCACTACACGTATAGGGGTACATTTCAAATGCGAGCTGACCTTTTCTTGCATCAGTGCTTTATAAACATATGCGCACCAAAAACAGAGCTAAACGCAATTGTGAAAGGTTGCCAGCAAAAGAAAGATATAAGCATGAAACCAAGGGTCAAGCCGGCCAGGGAGCCAAGAATAACCAAGGAAGAGCCATGCATGAGAATCAGGAAGTCACCAAGTCGCCAAGGGAACCAAAGGGTCCAGGGAAACAATGAAAGCCAAGGAACGACCAGGGAAACACACGAAAGGGAAAAGGAAAGCATTAGGGACCACCGCCAAGGGGTTGCTGGCCATCAGCCGCGGCGAGTGCGCTTGCAGCCGATGACTCGGGTCATAGCAACATATGATGATAAGCAATGCGATGACGCGTGCGCGGGAGCACCATCACGTGATGCCGCGCGCGCCGCCGCAAGCCCGCCGAGAACGTTGTTTGCATGCGCCATGTTGATGAGCAAGGAGAAACGGCGGCGCCACGTAGACAAGAGCTGGCCGATTTTTTGTGCCAGTGTACGTGTGGCTAGCTTGTGCGAGCTCCATTAAGAATAAGGCCTCAACGTGCTGCGGGGCCAACGAACCGAACTCGGACACGGCGAAAGAAATAAAGCGAAGCATGATGCCGGCGGCGTTTCGGACACCCTCGTCAATACTGTTGCATTTTGTGGCGCTCTGCGGCCCGCAATGCAGTCGTTGGATCCGAGCTTGACCCGCCGAGGAAAGGGGCAATGGCGGTATCGAGCGAGAGCAACCGTGTTCCCGCGGATACCACCATACCCAAAAAGCGGCTTTTAAAAGCCCAACATCGGCCGGCATGCCGTCGCTGCTCTTCGGAAGAGAAACAAGCACCGACGGGTCCGTGAGGATCTGCACACCCACGCCTAGGGCGGACTTAACGTCGTGGCAAACGTCGGAAATGCCATGTGCCGCCCACTCGTGTGCGGCGTGATTGGAGTCGCCCCTTGAGCAACGTGCCACGTGATCAGCGTACGCAACCACCCATCAAGCCGAAGGAGTGAACTCCATCCCAGAACCCTCACAACGGGCCAGCACGCCTTGTACCGAGAAGGAGCAAAAATCACAAGGGCGGGGCTCGCCGAGGGAGGGGACATGACCCGCAAGAAGGCCGGCGGATTTGCGGCAAGCCGCAACGCGGAACATGGAATCGTAGTACTCAGGGGAACGCTCACGGACTTCACCAAGGCGACCCTCACCTGGAGGATCATTCACCAGGAACGTCGCAAAGCGTAAGAGGCGGCCCCGGAAGTGGTTATTGCTATCATGGCCGCTTGCATGCATAAGCGCGTGCAACAAGCGAAGGGCGGAACCGTGTGGATGCCGTGGCTCAGGGTCTCCAAGACTTTCCGCATGGAATGCAAGGGGAAGTCCGAGCAATGCGGGATATAGCTTGGAGGTCGGCTGCCGAGCGCATTGCAGAAGCCCGCTGAGCACCAACGGCCGAGCAGCCGGCACTAGCAACGGGAGAGCGCTTGGAGTAGGGGAGCAACTTCAAGGCAGACTGAGGCCAACGGCGGCCCCGCTACAGATCCTCGAGCAACCCGTCCCAAAACTCGTAAACGACACGGGTATGAGCAGCGCGAAGCTCGACAGCCCACATCGGCGCCGACACGTTGGCATCGGCATCGGGCACCAACGTTGGAAAGGCCAAAGCCTGATGAATCGAGGACGCCCCAACAAGGTAGAGGCTATGAGGGCTGGATACGCCTGACGGCTCGGAAAGGAACGCGCCGGCGTCGCTGAGGATGGCGTGTCGAGCACGGAGGAAAGTCACAGCTTGGCCAACCACAAAGGCCGCAGCGCCGACGTGGGAGGCATATGCGATAACCACGTTATCGCCGATGCCGAGGCCGCCGAACTGGACTAAGAGGGACAGCTGCGTGCGCATGGAGGGCGTATCCAAGCGGTCGGGGGCCCGGCGGGGCTAACTCCCCAACGCGTCCGGACACACGGCGCTCATCCCGCCGTTGAGATGCTAGGGTTCATCGTGCGGCGGTCACCGAAAGGTAGTGACTTCGCAATGCGCCAGCATCTGCCCCGCCGAAAGGCGCCCCACACCGTCACTCGTGCTCACCTTCGCGGCCGCACATGAAAGCGAAACGCCTTGTCGCTGGCCTGGCCTTAAGTCTTGCTTAGCAGCATGGACGTAATAAGGCAGCAGCTCGTCGAGAGCCACGAAAACAGTAGCCATTAGGGCCCCAAAACACGGCATTCAAAGATACTCCTCCTGGGCTGGCAGACGCCGGTCATCATGCTTCAGGTAGTCGTTCGTCATGTCGGTCGGTACTTAGGGGAAAGAGCCCAGGCACTCGGCTGACTTGTCGAACGGCCTCGTAAACATGCTCTGCTCGTTGCGGTAGCTCTGGAACCGCGAGGTAGTCGTCCTCGTCACTCGTGGATTTTGCTCCGACACGGCCGCTCTGGGCTAGCCCTAGCAAGTCGGGGCGCTCTGCGGCTCCCCCGCTGCATGTCTGCTGTCCTGCGACGCGCTGCCCGGAACTAGAGCCATGATGTGCTCCGTCTCCACCAACAACACGATCACGAGCCGTCAATTGAGCTAACGCTTTTGCAAGCTCGCGCAGCACTGTAGCCTGAATGAGCCTTCACGTCTACTTCTAGCGATTCAAGCGTTGGCTCAACGACGGGTTCTTCTCCATCTGGCATATATGTGGTAGTGACGCACGGACGTACGAATGATATTAAACACAATGATGTTGAGCCGGGTGTGGTCTTGAAACAGCATGTGACCTTGCTCGCAACAAGTTACAAGGCAGTTAATCGCTGCGTTACTGGAAGATGGAAGGCTCAGCTATTGCGGCTGCATTTATGTCTAAATTATACTCGTGTTGAACCCAATAAAGGCGCAACAGCGGGTGAACTAGCAACCCGTACCACTTAGCAGCACATGTAGCCGGAAAAGCGGTTAGGAAAGGAGGACACCCCATGAACTAGTTTAGATCATACAGTCGGCGCAATATTTAAATTAAAACGAATAGTACTTAATCTCAGCACAACAGCCGTTCCATACCGACAAATCGTCAGTGTCAAATTCTTGATACGGCCAATTGGTGTGGCACGGTGCGATTCTCATCGGTTTTCTACGCATTAGATCGAGCTTCGCGTCCGCCTGGAGTTTTTTGGAGCGTTATGATGAAATTTTCTAGGGGCACTTCAGTCCGGGCACTTCATGCCACCTTTTGAGATTCTTCAATTCATGCGGAACTGAATTCAGTTTAGCATGAAGTGCCGGCAGGGCCTGAACTTAAGTTACTTCCGCGCAACCCTTCTTGAAACTACTTACAGACCGAGTCGCACTATCTAGCATAGTTAAATTGTTGAGCGGAAACCACATAAACAGGTTTATGTTATTTATTTTGAACCTCGTCAAAATAGGGACGTCAAATTCATTGTTATATAAGGCAGTCAGGATTAAAAGATATGTTTTAGGCACCGGATTTCCGGAGAAACTGAGAGGGGGGCATTTAATTTGGGGTCGAAACTTTCATTTCAGTACTTAAGCAGTGCTGGGCGGCTGGTGGCCTGAGCTAGGTCTCTCACCGCCGCACCGCGTGCGCCGGCAACGTTATCTATATCATCCAGGTAAATGATACCGTAATGGCCATGCAAGTGCCTAGAACTCT
Organism: Tetraselmis striata; assembly: GCA_006384855.1. Taxonomy (NCBI): domain Eukaryota; kingdom Viridiplantae; phylum Chlorophyta; class Chlorodendrophyceae; order Chlorodendrales; family Chlorodendraceae; genus Tetraselmis; species Tetraselmis striata. The sequence continues at coordinate 48,107 of VCJN01002128.1, read as the reverse complement.
GACATCTTCATGTGGGACATGCAACCCCTGGATGAGGATCATCCTCATTATGCTTCCTTTGCCTGCGCGATTACTGCATGACCTGTGCTGCCCCCGCCGTAGTGGAGCTTGTCTGAGTACTACACGCACAAAAAGAAGAACCCCGCTTGAGAGTACATCCCGGCCCACCTTATTATGCGTCGTGTATGCAGGGTCATCAAGTGAGGCTTGCTGCCATCTCTGCACCCCCTTCTTGCCTCGTTTTCTGCCCCAGGATGCCTTATCCTAATGCATGCCATGCTATGTTGCGCCCACTAATCATGCATTGCGCTCATGGGCAGGTGATGATGATGGAGGCCGCCTCATTGATGCTGAGGTGCTGCCTACAACACAGTTTTGCCACTTTGCAAAACCTGTGAGCGCGCCGGGTACCAGGTGCTCGTGAGGGGCGCCACGGCGAATGAATTATGTTGAGAAGCTGCATTACCTACATAGGCATGCAACATTGCGTAGTTGGGGTGAGCAAATAACGGCGGCACAGCAGCCACAATAGTAGAAGCAAGTAACAACGACATATAGCAGGTCAGCGGCAGCATAGCACTACATGGAAAGGTGGATAGGGCCACCATATATATGGTTGAACTGCCTTGATGCTGACGGTAATTTGTTGATGGTTCCAAAAAGTGCCCCACCCCCTCTCCGTTTTATGCTTGCATATGGCAGGGAACAACTTCATGCACACACCCATGCATTGAAAGGGTTCAAAAAAGTCATGCCAGTGGGAGTTTTTATGTAGCCGAGGGCGTGTTCTACTAATTACTGTCAGACCTAATAAAAGATAGTTGAGGGGGGGTAAAGTTAAGGGGGGGGGGGGGGACATAAAACATAACAATAAATCGGAAGTGCCTACTAAAATGCTACATATCACGCGTCAGCTATGATGCATCACGCGTATATACACAATTTATATATATACACACGAAATCTGTACTAGTATCAGGGGTCACTAGTGACCCCTGCTAGTATACAACAGTATATGCTGCGAATGGATGAACAGTATATAAAGGGATAATAAACGGCCCACTCCAGCCCCCTTAAATTCTCAGAGCGGCGAAGCCGCTGTACTTAGCAGCAGATGTAAGGATTAAATCCTTAAATGTTGCTTGTACCGGCAGTAATCCTTACCCTGTAAGGTTACTACCGGTGCTTACTCTGTGCTTACTCTGTGCTTGCTTACTCTGTGCTGATGCAATGAGGATGGGTGACAGACCAGCAGCACAGCGGGCGACGAGCGCGGCCGCTACAGGTACCTAGCGACTTGCTACTGGTACTGGAGTGGGGAGCGCGCGCCCCACCGCACGGTCATCCTGAGCGAATTACTCTGACGTGTCCTGTCTCCCCCTCCCTCACACGTCGGTTCAGCAACCCCCAAACAACATTACGGGAGGCAGGGTCACGCGCCTCGGTAAGTGGTTGCCCGCGCCTGTGCTTGCCGCAACGCGAGCAAACTGAGAAGTGTCGCCGGTTTGCTCCAGCTGAAACGCTCGCGGCAGCGGGCCTTGTTCCCGTCTCTCCTCAACCTATACCCTGAACGAGGTGGAAGGTCGTCTGCTGTAGCGCGCCGTTCCGGCAACCATCCCCCCCCCCCCCCCCCCCCCCCCCCCCCTCCACACACACACAGCAAAGAACAAAACCTTCCACCGGGCAGGAAAGCGAGCGTCGGTACGATAGTTCTGTACCTCCGTCTAGCAGCTGCGCCGGCGGCCCTTCCTACTGGCCTGCCGTCGTCCGCCCGGTCGTCCGCACCTCTGCACCCTATCGCTGGTCACCCGCCACAGCCGAGCGCTCTCACCAAACGCGCTCACGCGCAATTCCCGGCTCGCCCGTGACATTCGCGACACCGCTGTCCTGCTCAAGCCCACGCGCATTCCAGTCGCCGCTCTGGCTCGGAATATCTCGTAGCGGATGTACAGCGCGTACGAGTCGTCGTGGCGTTTCGGGGTGGGTAGTGCGGTTGGTGTACTTTGAGAGGGCCGCGGGCGCGCAAACAGCAAAGAAAGCGGCCGGCGGGGGGAGGTCACGTGCCGCTTTCACATGGGTTGCAACACCCCACACGTCTGAAGCGGCACATGCAGAATATTGAAGTACGCGGACACCACTCGACCTCGCATCACAGGCACAGCCGGCCGGTTTTTCTGAGAGTGCCTGGCCCTTTGCTGCAGATACCACTCCATAATCCAAGGCACAGCAGCATGGCGACCGTCCTGGCTGTCCAAAGGGTTGCTGCCCTAGGTGGGGTTTCGACGTGTGCTCAGAGGCCGGCGCGAGCCGCCTCTGCTCATGCCAGCCGTGCGCGCAAGCTGGTGCGTCCTCCTGTGCCTTCAGGGGCTGCCTTCAGGTGCCCAAGAATCTGCAGCAAGCACGCCCACCGGTCTGTGGAAGTTCTGGCTAGCCAACAGCCGGACCACCAGGCCTTTGACCTCAGCAACTATGTGGAAGCTAAGATCGCACACGGTACGTTTCGGCCCAACTGATTGCACTGCGATAGCCTCTGTGCCTGTTTGCAACTGTTGGCATTTCATCAGGTCCTGATAATACCCCCCCCCCCCCCCCCCCCGGTTCCGCCGCCCTCCTCCATTGCCACGGGGTTCCACCATACAACAGTCCGCCACACCAAGGAGTATGGTCACCAGATGGTCCTAAAGCTAGCCGAGAGCGACAAGGAAATGACTGTGTATGTTGGTAAGACCCCCCTCCGCCCTCCTACTCGCACACACAGAAGCGCGGCATTGCCGCTCCTCCTGATCACATTGCCTGTCCCTCCCTGGAGCGCTCTCTGATGCCTAGCATCCCCTCCACCGGCGCTGCAGGGGAGTTTGAGACCGCAGCTCTGGTCAAGGAGATCAACCAGCAACGGACGGTGCGCAGCATGCGGCCTCCCCGGCCTTGCGTGTGGCCCCTGTTGCGTGGATGTGGAACCCTGCAGCCTGAATCCCTCCCGGTGCCATTCTCTTTCCAGGCCAGACCCATGACCCATGACCTGATGAAGAATACGGTGGAGGCAATGGGCTACCGGGTGAGCAGCATCCCCAATGGCACACACCAGCCTGCCCAGCCAGCAGCGCTGCCCCTGGTGCCAGGCACCGCCCGCGATCGAGCACACCCCGCCCCTGAATCTAATACGGCTCTGGCATCCGGTGTGCCTGGCGCAGGTCAGCAAGGTGTGCGTGACTGCGCTGGTTGGCAACACGTACCATGCGAGCATCCACTACCTCAAGACGGAGAACGGTGTCTCTGAGGAGGTCGTCCTGGACGCGCGCCCCTCCGACGCGTTGAATATGGCTGTGCGATTCAAGTCGGTCATCTATGTGAACAAGGTGACACTCCTTGTTTGTGCCTGAGCCTGATGGGCTGTGTTCCTTGCCGTCTGCCCGATGGCTCAACGGCGCGGATGTCGTCTGCCCCGCAGGAAGTGGCATCGAAGATGGCGCAAGCCGCTGCCAGCCACCGTGAGGAGACCACGGGCGAGATTGTCCACAGCGTGCGCAAGGCCATTCTTCAGTTCAGCGACCCCACCGTCATGCACAAGATCAAGCTGGAGATGGCGGTGCAGCAGGAGCGCTACGACGACGCAGCGCAGTATGCCGCCCGTGTCAGCTCTGCCTGATCCGCCTGCCGTGTCCCTGCGTGCTGTGGTGGTCTGACGGCGGTGGCTGCTGCACCGCCAGGATCCGCGACGAGATAGACACAATTATGTCCACCAACCGCGCGTTTCGGATCCGAGTGGCCATGGAGACGGCGTTGGATGATGAGCGCTACATGGTAAGCCTGGCATGGCCTCGGTGCACGTGTGGATCTCCTCCGCCGCCGGCCGGGGCGCCGCTACTTGCTGTGCATGCTCGCTTCGGTCAATGCTGGCCTTGACCGTCCTCGGCGCTGCGCAGGAGGCGGCCTCGCTGCGCGATGAGCTCCTCAGGCTGCAAGACAACCAGCAGGCGTCGCAGGCGTCGGACTGATGCCGCTCCGATACCTGCGACCGTGTATGAATATGTACCAGCAATGCATATGCAGCATCTGGGCCGCTTCGGGGCTCGCCCTGGGCCCAAGGCTGCCCTGTGGCCCGTGTATGATGTGGTGCATGTGTGATGATGATGGATGCCGCCTGTTGTAGAGTGTAGTACCAGGCGATTGGGCACCCCCGCCTGCGCATCTGGGACCACTGTGTAGTCAGCCAGTCGCCACCGAATGCCCTTACAATACCCCCCTTTTCTGTAACACCACCCGATGCCGTGTAACCCTACAAACCCTTGTAATCCAGAATGTGCAGGCCCGCGTCCAGAGGGAAAGTGCAGCATGGCAACTGCATGACATGAAACGGCGCCATGGCTGTTTTGGGCCGGGTGCCAATTTGTCCTTTTTCTTGTTACATTGGCCGCCATTGCCCGACGTGCGCCGGTTTTCTGTTGGTGCCTGGTTGGTGCGATGTGCTGCTGTGTTGGCGTCCCCGTCTCGTACGAGACCATGCCAGTCGCGGGTCACCCCGTTGCACTCAGCGTCTGTTTCGGCGAGGCAGGTTGTGGCTTGCTGGGCAATCATGGGGACCTCTGGGGTCGCTTCAAAGCTCTGCGGACACCGAGAAACGCGCGGCGATTCACGAAAGGGTAATCCGATATCCAGAACTTGTTGTCCGGCAGAAACAGCTCCCGCACGATCTGGTGCACGGAGGTCACCACAGCGCGCAGTTATTACTAGGCGGACGATGCCGGGGATTCGCCCCGAGGAGGTGCGGGGGCGCCACAACTGCGCAGTCAAGCGCCGGCATGGACGCAGAGGTGTCCGTGTCTCCCCCACCTTGAATGTTCGGAGCCTTTGATCCGGGCTGACCACAAGCACCTCGATTCTGTCGCCCACTTTCACCGAGCCAGGTGGGGAGTTGGTCTGGCCACACCAGCGACAGTCCAAAGCACCTCGTCTTTAGAGCCGCGCGGTGCCGGCTGTGCACATCATGCATCATGGCACGCGGACATTCCGCGGACATGCAGGCACGTGATGCGTGTCAAAGCCCACCTCGAGGTCAACCTGCGCCCGTGCGCCGCTGTCGTCCCCCAGCGTGACGGAAATCAGCCACTGCGGTTTGCTCCGCCGGTAGCTGGCGACCCGGCGGTTTCTGTACATCTGGCTTGGGTTGGGCTGCCAGTCCGCCTCGTAGACGTTGGCAAACCACAGCCCGCAGCAGCTGAACTCCCTGACGGGGAGGTTCCTCGCGGTGGCTTGCACCAGCGGCCCCCAGAAGGGGAAGGTCGCCGCGCCGACTGCGATGGGAGCCGCCTGCGTGAACGCCCCGGCGATGACGAGGATGGCGAAGCTGCCGCCCATCCGCTGCACGATGTCGCCGTCACTCTGTGCACCAACGGTCCACCCGTCATTGTCAGCGCAAACACGGCGATTCAGTGGCCGCGTTGCCCAGTAGCAATGCGCCTTCACGCCTGCGCCACGCCTGCCCCGGGGTGATGACACAGACATGGGCACCGCACAGGCGATGGCGAGCACCTGGAAGTAGGAGTACTGCTGAGGCTGCGGGGCTCGGGGGATGACGCGCTGCACCTCCTCGTCGGATAGCCACTCTATCTGCAGGACACACATGAAGCACGCATGGCGCTCTAAGCAGGAACGCCTTGGGACGGGTCAGTGACCTGACACCGCCAAGCACGCGCGCTGCCTACCTGTGGCACTGGCCGCCCTCGTGACCTGGAAGGCAGGAGCGGTATAGCGGATCTCAGGGCCAGGGCGGAGTTGCCGAGCAATGTGAGGGAGTATCCATTGACGCTCCCAGTATTGACCCATAAAAACGCCAATCGCGAAACCAGCGATGCAGGACGGCTCACCGGTCTTTCTCTTTGGGTGGCTGGCTGCTTTGCGCCTGCTTGTCCCGCCGCGTGCTGGATGGGGCAATGAATCCCGACCATCCGCCCCAGTCGCCATCATCATCGGCATACCGACTACTGCCTCCACCGCCCCACTCGCTATCGTCTTCACCCTTGGGCGCGGAAGCGCTGATCGCATCCCCTGGGGACCCATTCCTGCGCGAGAGGGCGCCATCCAGCCCTGGGTCAATCCCTGCTTTAGCCGCCGATTCACTGGATGACTCCTAACCTGCGTCAGCCCGTCATTGAAAGCTGCAGCAACTTTGTGCCTACCAAGCTGCCTACCTTTGTGTCGGTGCGTCCTGCAGCCCCACGGAGTTTCGGAATGCCTCCAGCGTTTGAGCCAGTGCAGAGGGTCTCCGGTACCCTCGCTCCGCCTCTGGCGCCCGCTCTGCCTGCTGCTCTGCGAGGCGCTCATCCGGTGTCGCGCGTTCGGCGGGTGCTACGTACTGCGCTCCCTCCCTTTCGTGTCTCCCAGTTGCCGCGTCCCGGAAGCGCTTCAAAGCATCCCTCACCTCGGTACTGGTACTTCCGACTCTGGTGGATGACTCCTCCTCTGCGCGCTCGTCACGGTCAGCTCGTCGCTCCGCCGAGGGCCTCTGAACCTGCCTTTTGGGTGGACTATCGAAGGGCTCCGCTATCGGCTCCTCGGGGCGCGCTGGCACCCGGGAGCCGCCCGTTTGGGTAGCATCCCTAAACCGTTGGAGAGCGTCCCCCACCTGCTTGGTACTGTCGCGGACGGGACGCCGAGCATGAGAGCGTCGACGTGTCCCAGAAACGCCGCCTTTCCGCTCGGCTTCTGTGCCCGTGGTTGATTTCGGAGTTAAGTTGGTATGAGTGGCGTTAGGGAGCGAATCGCCGCCGCCAAATACCAGCTCCTGTGGCACCCTGGAGCCCTTTCGGCCGCTCGGATGCTGTCCACTGCCGTCCTGGGCATTAGCTCTGGCGGCGGACCGCAGCGTCGGGCCTCGCCTCCGTGCGATTCCCGTACCGCGCACATTAATCAAAGTTACCCCCGGTGTCGCCGTGGCAGCACGGAAGCAGGCCATTGGCTTTCTCGCGGCACCCGGCTCGGAGTGATAACCGCTGCTCGCCTGCTCGCCTGCCTCTGGCGATGGTGGATTCGTCTTCGTATACTCGGACAGATATTAGTGCAGCTCACAGGTGAAGATGCAGTGAGTGCCACCGAACTTGCATCGTGAACTGACTACCGTGTCTCCGGCGCCTGCTGCTGTGTTGTCCGCATCGCGCCGACACATACAGTCACAACAGCAAGCGCGCGGTCGCGTTATTGGCTGCTCTTCGGCAACATTTAGTCGCTATATTTTAAATTTTTTATTATTAATAACGCGGCGCCCGCGCCGCCGCCAGCGCAGCCCAGAAGCGCTCGCGCCGATGATACTAAATGTCTAATAAAGTAAAGCACCCCGGAGGATACCCTCACCTGGAAGGTTTGGTTGATTTGTTCGAGGTGCTTGTAATCGTTTTGGCCGTCGTGGTAGCATTGGTGCTCGTGAGATGAGCTGAAGTGCGAGCCAGTCGTCGCTCGCGGACGTGTCTCTGCTGCTATGCACTCGGTGCAGGAACTCTTGGAGAACGTCACCCTCGCCTGACATACCCTCGCCCGGGCTGCCTCGTACAAGAATTGCAGTTGCCACACACAAAAGCAAGACACGCGGCCCTTATTCGATGTTGAGTATGCTTTCCTTTCGCAGCGAGCACCTCTGGTGTAAAAATCTCGACAGAACCACGCGAGCTGGCAAGGTTGGTCGTAGGATTGCGCCAGATAGGCGAATTCGCGGCGGTGCTGTCTGTGCAAGCAGCAACGGAGAGCAGCTGGTCAGGTGTGTAGCTACCCGCATATCTGGAAAAATGCCTTTGAGTAGGCTTGCACTGTTCTGCTAATAAAGACTTCTCAGATGGCTGAGTCACATGTCGGGTTGCGATACTGGCGTATGTATTGCACAGGGAGCGTGGTACGCATTTCTATGTTGGTAATGGATATCGAAAAGCGGGATCGTGGGTGTTCCTGGAGGCAAATGCGAACCACTTTCGACCAACGCATAAAGATGAGCCTCACTGGCCGACGGCGTATCAATACGCAAAGGTACTCGCACCCTCCTCGGCTCTAGCTCCGGTCGCCCGCTACCGCACGTGCATGCACTGGTGCCTGCATGCGTGGTGGACAGGCTAGATATGGCCTCCACTGGGTGTTTTGACTGAATGACCCGCACTCAGTCACAGAAAATCACCAGTCCATGATACCCACAACGCGGATGCGCTCACATCTGGCAGGACATGGAGGCGGGGGCGAGCTTCCCTCCAGTGCAGGTACACAGAGATCGTTCTGGTGCTTGGCGTGCAAATGACGGGGCGCACCGTAAGACCCTGCTGCATGCGGTGTAACGTAAAGGAAACCATTTAGGTGAATGCGGCCCGATTGATCCCTCTGTGCAGGCGAAGGTGGGACATACTAACTGTGTGTGTGTGTGTGTGTGTGTGTGTGTGTGTGTGTGTGTGCAATCATGATTTGCTTCGCGTCCAGGAATCTATGCAGCGAGGATGGCAAGCTTGCCTCTTCGCATCATGGTCAAGGAAGCGATGGTCAGAGACCTGTTACTATGAATAAGGGCACGAGTTGGTATGAGGGGTTGAGCACGCTGAATGAGTGGGGCACTGCTGTACTTCGCACCATCCCGGACTGCAATGGCATGACCATTTTCATCGATGAAAATCAGGGCTACTGTCCCCACGGACAAATCATTCCCCGATAGACAGATCCGGACTCCGGATTCACCCTGGATCCATCCATGCAACGAGCATCACGTGACACTCCCTGCTGGGAGCATTGTTGGGGCAAAGCGCACGGTTACATGGCCATGAGGACATGACGGCGTGCAGGATCAGGATGTTGCAGCATACACGCCCGGGAATCCACCAACCCGTGTGAAACTCCTCCGGCTTGGCCATCGTTATCGATCCTCGTCATCTACATATATAGCAAAGGAATAACACTCATACCATTCAGCACACAGGCACTAAATTCACTGGAGTGCTCAGAATTACATGAAAGGGGCATGCATATGCGATGATGATGTGCTGGGGAGACACAGGCGTGGCTCACCTCCCTCGGAGACAAAAAGCGCGTCAGCGCATCCCTGTGCCAAGGCTTTCACTAAGGCAGCGGGGGTGTGTGCAGCACCGAAAGCCACCAATTGGACAGCGCTTGCCGCCCGCAACCCCCTGCAAGCAGCACCCAGATGTGGAAGCTCGTTTGAGTATCAAACGCAATATTCCGTGCTGACACGGCATGCAAACAGCACACTTGGCAAGTTGTATCGCGGTTTAGTGGGACGGCCCAATTTGCAAGCTTCGGTAAGCTGGAACATGCACATATGGTGCTTGGCTGGCCAGGCCGAAAGGTTAGCAGACGTACGTGGAGGGCATAGGGCGAAACGCCCCGGCTGCGCTTCGTCCTTTCGGCAGTGACTCTGAGCAAGCTGCTGCTAGGCTTCTCCCCGTGGACTTAAGAGCGGCCGTCGAGCGGAGTGAGAGCGCGGACGACGCTCGCGCTCCGGTCCGGGCGAACGCAGCGGCTGCACGTATAGCCGCCATCCTTGTGGCGTGTGGTGCTGTGATGGCGCTGAGCAAGGAGTGTTCGGCAACCAACCCGGCGCACCAACGACAGCCTCGTCGCTTAGACGTGATATATCCGAAGTTCAGCTGTGGTCTTTGCGCCACTACCGGGTCCAACGGTGGGTGCTCTTGCCTGCTGCTGCTAACTTTGATTAACGGGCACGTCCAGCTATCACTGAGTAGCTTCGTCCCAGCAGGCTGCTACATCCACTTGTGGCTGCAGGGAGTTTACTATCTGATGACGGTGCACATGACGCCTGTCCCGAGCCCATACGTTGAGTCTACAGTACGCACGTCGGCGGGTGTTGCGACCCCGCACAGTACTATATATGATAATCTGACGAATATTCAATAAAAGGGAGAAAGTAAAGTAAAGTTCGCCCCGGGACATCGGCCGAAGCCGCCCCAGCACTTGACCTCGTGCGCCAACTGCAGTCGTAGGTCTGGCATAGCCCATAGACCATTGCCTCATTCGAACCCCGAAGGGCTAATGCATAAACCAGGTAAACCCGGGACACGTCGGGCCGATATTGCCCGATATAAAAGGGAGAAATCGCCATTTCTCCCGCATCGGGAGAAAGGTCGCTACTGATACTGTAGCGACTACCTACAGCATCAGGAGAAATCCGGGCCTATATTTCTCCCGCTGGCCGCTGACTTAGCAGTTCCCACCCACCGCCGCTTGGGCGGGCCCGACGACCGTCCTCGGCCCTCGGAATCGCGGGCCCTTCCTCCGCCTCCACCCCCGGCTGGGGATGGGGGCGGGGATCGTGCACGGGTGGCGCCTTGGTAGCCTTGGCCCCGCCCGTGTTGCCACTGCCGCGGAGGAGCAGTGTGAGCTGGACACCGGCGTCTTACGTCGTTGCTGGTCCGGTCAAGTCCCCGTTCGCTGTTCTCTGAGCACCCTCTCCTTTCCTGTCCTGTCGGCGCCTCCACATCACATTCGGCCTAGTGCCGCTATTGGAGTGGCCCGGGATGTTGTGCTGGGAAGGGAGTTCTACGTTCGGCGGAAGGGGACGCGACCGAGTTGGCGGCGGATCTGGCGCTGGGCGGAACAAAGCGCGCTGGACACCGGCGTCTTACGTCGTTGCTGGCCCGGTCGGCTCTGCATTCCCTACTCGTTGAGCACTCTCTCCCTTCCTGTCCTGTTGGCGCCTCCACATCACATAACAGTAATTTAACCTATTTTGCGCCGTGGAATTCATTTTGCACCGTAGGGTTTGTTTATACCCTAGTTCCCGGGTTTACTATCAGTACTTAAGACTCACTGGTGATGTAGCTTGGGTTTGTAGACCTTGGGTGCAGTGCAGCATTCAACAGCATGAAGGCCAGCCGCGACGCATATCCAATGTTGGTTTTGGAGCATTTTGTCCAAAATGGGACAAGATGAGGCAATGAAATCAATATTTATTATGATTATTACATCCAGCGGCTAGCTAGCCACAAGACGTTGCTGATAGTTTATTCGTTGAGCATCCCCAACTCAAGCAAGTCCTTCTTCGTGGCTGCATTAAACTTGACGACTCCGCCGGGTTTGCGTTGCGCTGGGGTGGTTGACATGACGTGGACGCAGTTGTTTCGTGGCTGGCTGATTTGCCACCCAGTTTGCGCATATGTCTTCACGACTTGGACGCTTTTACCGTACCACTTCTTTCTGACCATGGTGCCGTCCTCGTTGAACACCTCTCGACTTCCCGACGCGTCGTGGATGGCCTTCGCGTACGATAGGGGGACGGCTTCAACAAGCTTCCAAGGAAGCGTCAGGCACTTCTCCCAGCTTGTGTCAACTGGCTTCTTCCCTCCTTTTGTCTGCGCGTACAACCATAGGGGCATAAGGGGTTTGCCCTTTGCATCGGCATGGAAGGGCTCGTATACGGCCACGGTCAACGTGTCTTCGGTAGTCTCGCGCGACTTCACAAGCCCGATGACGAATCTCGACTCCCAATCACCAAGAGTTTCAGGACACTTGTCTTCCTCATGCACCTAACGATGACCAAGACCGCGAGCTATGTTAGTCCCGAGCGACACGCCACGCCATTTTTGTCCCAGCTGGGACAAAATAACAAGCAAGGTAGAAGAACCAAATTGTTTTGTCCCGTAAAGGACAAAAATGACAAACAATGGGACTCACATCGGAGACGTCGATGACAACGAGGTTCGAGCCCTTTGCATCGCTGGGCGATGTGTTGTCATGAAGCCTCTCCTTGGCGCCGGCGTGAACTCCCCGGAAGGCGCTGTCATCTTGAAGCACTTGAGCACGAACCTCGGCTTCAACGCGAGCGGCTTCGGCATTGTTGAGGTCTGCGTTGGTAGCCATCGTGTGACGTGCCTCAGCAGGCGCGGTCTGCCCGTGCTCGCGCAAGAAGTCGTCAACTTCCTCTTTCCGTTGCGGCCAGAACCCGGAGAAAGCTGCCGAAGGAGAAGTTTGCATCTCATCCAAGTCGTCGAGCAGATTCTTCCAGCTCTCGCGCTCGACTGGGGAGAAGTGCCACTGGACCGCCAGGTCCGTGATGTACGACCTGACCTTCTTGAAATCATCCAAGTACCTCTGGACCTTCACCGCGTCGGGCTTCTTTTTGTCGCAGAGAGCGTACAAAAGGGGCCGGCCCGCACGAATCTCGGGCGTCCCAGTTGGCGCGCTCTTCAAGATCTGCACGGGCTCCGAAAGCGGTGTGTTGGACCACAAGGCGGTGCGCAACGAGCCGCCAGACGCGGCGGCGTCGTCACGGGTGAACTCGAATTTGTGCGGCTTACTGATGTCCTGAATGTGGTCTTGGAAATGGGGCCTTAACCACTCAGAGAAGTCGAGGGAGAATGAGAGCTCAGCAATCTCCGGAGTGGGCGAGAATGCCTTCGCCACCAAGTCAAGAAAGGCCTCGATTGTGTAGGCGGAGCTGCGAGATAGCGCAAGACTGATGCGGCTGAAGATCTGGTCAACCCGTTCGTGAGTGTGCCCGACAGGCAAGAAGACCAAATGAATGACGTCGCAGATGCCGATAGACACAAGCCAATTGCAGAGGGCCGCCACGTTCCTATTCTTGTTCTCCCTGACGGTGTTGTCCATCTGGATTCTGATGTACGGAATCTTTCTACCACGGTGTTGAATTTCCTGCATCGCAGACCAGATTTCATCAGTCCATGGCTACCGGACAACCACGGCGAACCTATCGGGAGGCTAACGAGCTCACCTTCATGATCGTGATCCATATCAGAGTGCACGTCGTGGACGAATCGTGGGGGATGGTGTTGGTGTAGTAGTAGATGTCGTCCGGGCGGTATCCGTCGTACTTCACACAGGTGAGGTGGTACTTGAGGAGCATGTCGGGCTTCACAGTCTTGGGGATGCGAACCCAGTGAGGCAGCAGGGTCTTCGCGGAGTCCATGCTATCAATTTCGAAGAAGAAGAAGTTTCCATGGCCAAGGCGCGACTGGAAGACGGCGTTGTTCAGATCCCTTCGTTCCTGGCGCACTCTCTCGAGGTGTACCTTCTGCTCAGCTCTGACCTGACGCCTCACCAGCTGCTGATGTTGACGGTGCACTTGACGTTCCTCTGGCGTCATGTCCTTTGTGCAAATCTCGCGAGCTTGGTCTCTGAGTGCTTTGCCCGCCGCGCATATGGGACAGTGGCTGAATCGCTTCACCTTCGGCGTGGTGACATCCGGGAAGTCTTCCTTCCAAGTCCGGCGGAAAGTGTCGAACGATGCGAGCTTCACTTCGCTCTCGGTAGCCAAATCTACAAAGGGGCAGGGGCGTGATATGTCGGTATACAAATAAGGTCTCATAATGCGAGACAGAAAAGTTCGGTCTGAAGTGGGTCGAAATAATTATATCGGTAGTGGGTGAATAATTCTGTAATCAGCATGGGGAAACAATCTGTCAACAGTGTGACGAAACGGTATGTCAGTAGTGGGACGAAACCGTATCTCAGCAGTGGGACAAGACGTTCTCTCTGCAGTGGGACGATATCGGCTAATTATGTGGGACAAATACTTTTGCGGTCGGTGGGACGAAACGGTATGCCATGAGCGGTGCGAAACGTTCTGTCATCAGTGGGACGAAATCGGTCCGGCGTCGGTGGGACTAAACGTTCTGGCGATAGCGGGACGAAACGTTATGTCATCAGTGGGACAAAACGGTTTGTCATCAGCGGGACAAAACGGTTTGTCATCAGCGGGACGAAACGGTTTGTCATCAGCGGGACAAAACGGTCTGTCAGCAGCGGGACAAAACGGTTTGTCATCAGTGGGACGAAACGGTTTGTCATCAGTGGGACGAAACGGTATGTCATCAGTGGGACGAAACGGTTTGTCATCAGTGGGACGAAACGGTTTGTCATCAGTGGGACGAAACGGTTTGTCATCAGTGGGACGAAACGGTTTGTCATCAGTGGGACGAAACGGTTTGTCATCAGTGGGACGAAACGGTCTGTCATCAGTGGGACGAAACGTTCTGTCATCAGTGGGACAAAATGGGCCTCACCACGGAGAATGGCGTTGTCGTCCTCGGCCCACGACTTGTAGTAGTAGTAGACGCAAATCTTGGTCATCCAGGGAGGTAGGTGCTTCTTGAAGGTCTCGCTGTTTCCGTCATGAAAAGGCATGATCTCGACGTGACCGAGGTCATCCGAGAAGAAGTGCTCGAGAAACATGCGCACATGCTCCCTCGGTCCGGTCTGTCTGCTCTCGTATTGCTTGCGCTGCCTGATGTACGTGGGTTCGTTATCCACCACCGACCGCTGGATCACGAGACGTCTGTGTTTCGAGACCTGATGCAAGACCTCCCACGCACGCCCACACGTGTAGATGGGGCCGCGATGATCGAAAGATCGCAAGTAGCCACCGTGATCGAACATGTAATCGAACTTGTCGGATGCCGACTCGTAGCCACCCCTGAGAACCTGAGCGAGCCGGTCAAAGGAGCGGTTCTGATTGCCAGAGTATACGGTCAACGCACGGTCCAACACGGCATCAACGAGGGCCTCTCCGCACTGTGTGTATAGCTTGTGCACGCACTTGCGCGAACAGCATGGCGACTGCTCGCTAGCCTCCTTGGCGAGCATGAGGCGGATACAATCGCGAGAGGTGCGCTTGCTGATCAGAGACGAGACCTTGCCATTACCGCTTTCGGCGACCTCATCGCAGCCCTTGCCCCACGTGTACTTCCTTTTCTCAGGCTCCTTACGATCACTCGCACGCGCGTCGCAATCACACGAGTATCCACTGCGGCACGAACACAGCGGTAATGTAACTGTAGTGTCCGACGCGCCGGATCCTGGAGAAGAGGCCATGCTTTCGACCGCCGCCATGCAGCGCGGGGCGAGTGGGTGGGGGGGGGGGGGGGTGAAGGACTGTGATCTGTGGTGAAGAAGAGTGACGGCCGATGACCGTTCTCGGACGGGCCGTTGACCGGGGGGCATAATATCCAGCTACGGGTCAAAATAATTGAGGACTCAAATACCGTGCTATTTCGTGTTTCTTTCGTATGTCGGGAATAGTTCTATACTAGTAAGTACACCCGAATCCAATCCAAGGAATATATCATCCCATGAAGGAATATTATTGCCACGCCACTGTACTCTCGTACCGTTATGACTCTCGAGTAGGGAATATTTTATCTTCCAGTAATAGTAATATATAGTCGCAGTAGTTAGCCTTGTATATTCGTCGCGGTGCAAAATACATGAACCTGATGACGACGACGAGGTACACTATAGTGTGCGCACGCGCGCCGTTGGTCCAGCAGGGGTCAGAGCGGCGGCAGACAGAAACCACGTCATTTCCACCTCTCCCTCACCGCTTCCCACCAAGAAACCCGCTCATCTACCGCGTCAACCTACCTACGGCCAGAATGGCGCCGAAGAAGAACGAGCCTGCCAAGGACAAGGAAGACAAGGACGACGCCACCCCAGGTGAGTTGCGCGCGCGTACAGTAGCTGCCTGCCTGCTCGACGCGTGATACGGCCAGATCTAGCGAGTTCGGTTAGGGTTCCCTGTAGAAGCGGTGTAATCTAGGACCACTCGAGGCGTAGGCAGACGAGTGGCAGCGTACAGTAGCCGCCTGCCTGCTCGACGCGTGATGCGGCCAGATCTAGCGAGTTCGGTTAGGGTTCCCTGTAGAAGCGGTGTAATCTAGGACCGCTCGAGGTGTAGGCAGACGAGTGGCAGCGTACAGTAGCCGCCTGCCTGCTCGACGCGTGATGCGGCCAGATCTAGCGAGTTCGGTTAGGGTTCCCTGTAGAAGCGGTGTAATCTAGGACCACTCGAGGTGTAGGCAGACGAGTGGCAGCGTACAATAGCCGCCTGCCTGCTCGACGCGTGATGCGGCCAGATCTAGCGAGTTCGGTTACTCCGTTTCGGGGGAACCTCTGCCTGTACTCCGCCATAAGGAGTGGTTTAATATTAGTGTGAAGCGCAGTACTTAAAGACATTGCATTATTAAACCGCAGTACATAATGTATTGAAAATAGTTTTGTCATCAGTGGGACAAAACGGTTTGTCATCAGTGGGACGAAACGGTTTGTCATCAGTGGGACGAAACAGTTTGTCATCAGTGGGACGAAACGGTTTGTCATCAGTGGGACGAAACGGTTTGTCATCAGTGGGACGAAACGGTTTGTCATCAGTGGGACGAAACGGTTTGTCATCAGTGGGACGAAACGTTTTGTCATCAGCGGGACGAAACGGTCTGTCATCAGTGGGACGAAACGGTCTGTCATCAGTGGGACGAAACGGTTTGTCATCAGTGGGACAAAACGGTTTGTCATCAGTGGGACGAAACGGTTTGTCATCAGTGGGACGAAACGGTTTGTCATCAGTGGGACGAAACGGTTTGTCATCAATGGGACGAAACGGCTTGTCATCAGTGGGACGAAACGGTTTGTCATCAGTGGGACGAAACGGTTTGTCATCAGTGGGACGAAACGTTCTGTCATCAGTGGGACGAAACGGTTTGTCATCAGTGGGACGAAACGGTTTGTCATCAGTGGGACGAAACGTTCTGTCATCAGTGGGACGAAACGGTTTGTCATCAGTGGGACGAAACGGTTCGTCATCAGTGGGACGAAACGGTTTGTCCTCAGTGGGACGAAACGGTCTGTCATCAGTGGGACGAAACGGTCTGTCATCAGTGGGACGAAACGGTCTGACAGGATATGATATTTTTAGGTCGGAGGTCCAAGCGGACATCAAAACCTACCGAGAAAGCAAAAGAATTCGATGCGCTCGGAGCGCTAGTCGGGAGAAAACACAAGGCGTCATCTTCTGTGCCCGAGCAGCCGGCGGCGAAGAAGAGCCGTGCAGCCTCAGCTTCTGCAGCTGGAGCCGGCGCTGAGGCATCAGGTAACCCCTGGAAACCGAGCCTTTTAAGAGGTAGAGTGCCGGCTTACGGCACGCACTCGCAAGGAGAAAGATCGGCCGCCTTGCGTTTGAGGGCCCGAATCAAGAGCGGGCAGGTCCTCTCAGATGCTCAAATGCAGACAGCGCGAAGGCTAATCGATTACGAAAAGCTCATGCAAGCTTACTATCAATCAGGTCCTCGCCTCTCCAATCATATGATTTTTGTGAGTGCACTGTGTCATATTGACATTGTTTGAAATCATGTGTGTTGACAGGTTCGAAAGGACGCGCACAAGAGCCAGTAGCGACTAAAGCTTCAAAGGAATCCAAGGGAAAAGAAAAAGTTTCAGAAACGATTGTGACTCCAGGTAATTGTGACTGAAAGTATCAATCCCTGCCTTTGTGAGTGCACTGTGTCATATTGACATTGTTTAAAATCATGTGTGTTGATAGGTTCGAAAGGACGCGCACAAGAGCCAGTAGCGACTCAAGCTTCAACGGAATCCAAGGGAAAAGAAAAGGTTTCAGAGACGATTGTGACTCCAGGTAATTGTGACTGAAAGTATCAATCCCTGCCTTCTCACTCCCTTCGATTACTTTCTCGTCAATGAGTATCTGACGTTCCAACAGGTCGTAAATTGGCGCGGGCAACCGCGAAGGAAGCAGCTGGTAGATCGGGATCCCCAGGTAAGAAAAATCACGCTTGGCTTTGATGGTGTATGGCGATACCGTTCAGGGGTTAATCGTGACGCCCACTGCAGGTGTGTTGAGTACTCTCTACTCATTCTTTACAGGTTCCCCCAATCAAGGCTCTTCTTTGTCTAAAGGCCCGCCTCAAGTACCGGAAACAGAGCCTGAGCCTGAAATAGAGCACACTGAGCCGGAGCCGGAGCCCGAGCCGGAGCCTGAAACAGAGCCCAATGAGCCCGAGCCAGAGCCTCGGCATGAGCCTGAAACTGAGCCCGCTCTGACGGAGCCCGAGCCGGAGCCCGAGCCGGAGCCCGAGCCCACTCGGCTTGACCCGGCGCCAGAGGCCGAGCTCGAGACTCCAGCGCCGACTACCGGGCAAGCGTCCGGTTCTGGAGCCTCTTGTTCTCGAGCCCCTGTTGCCGAGGCTCCGAGAAGGGTTCCTGAATTCCTCAGTATGTGCACGGATGAAGAGGTCTTCGGCACAGAGGAAGAACAGAGGCAACGGGCGGCGGAGAAGCGTAAGCAAGCTCTCGACATCACCGGCACTCCCGGACCCGAGAGGAAGACAAAGCTGATGACGGTCGCCTCTTACGACGACTTCTTTGACGAGAGGGACGGGTCCCAAGAACATGACTCCTACAGCGACTTTACCTCAAGGAGCTGGACTATCCACTGGTTCAAGAACGCAAGTGACAAGGTCGAGATCTATTTGTACATCGAATTGCACAAGGCGAGCCTGCTGACTGGCAAGGACTTTTTCGATGATCCGAAGGGGCCACTTCTCGCGTGTATCGGAAAGATCAAGGACGTCAAGCTGGACTCGGCCGGAAACTACGGGGTGAGTAAAGCTTATATGATGTCTGAATTCGTGTCAATGTCGTGTTTCAATAAGTATTAATATTCTTGTGCTTGTTACCGCAGATATCTCTTGAACCTTATCGCTTGACAGTGCACAAGGAGTACAGGATCGATGTCAGCTTTGAGAGGTTGCTACTCCACGCGATCCAACCGCCACTCCCCTTCCAACCGCGGTTCCAGTCTTACTACGCATGGACTTTGGTCGAGCGCAATGTGCTGGCGCAGGCGCTGACAGGTTTCGCGTCGGGTCAGATTGACATCGATGACTTGGCCAACATTGACAAGGATTTTAAGAACGCGCTTCCATACGTCAACACGTTGGCCGTCCCGCCGGCCTTGAATGGCTTCCACAACACCGGTGCCGTCGACTGGATCTCTTACGGCCACCTCAGAGTCGAGATTGCTGATCCAGAGGTGAAGACATCTCACGGTGGCGACATCAACATGTTGTACGCCGACAGAGTCAACCTCGTGGTCAACAAGGCTACGGGGCTGCCTTACATTTTCAGCTTCATATCCGATAGGTTCGTCGCTCCGCCGCCGGAATTTGAATTCCGTTCCCCAAAGCTCCAAGACTGCAATATGGTGGCGCAAAGCTACAAGGTAAAAGCCTATCGCGACCTGTTGTACCTATCCGGATCAGATATGTGTAGACAAATATAAATCAATACACAATGCAACTTACTGACATCCCTTTATTTTGCATTTGTTATTCAGAGGAATCCTTCCCTATCCGCCGAGAATTTCTCAGTGTCCTTCCCAGTAGTCCCTAAACATGCGTTTTTATCCGATGAGTACGAGCCCCTGGCTCTGACCATGGCCAACTTCAAGGAGCTAGTCGCAGCAGACCAAGGCGGGGAGAACCCGAGGTTGGCGGATTCAAGTTCCTACGAGCCAGAGATCGACGTCATCGACGAGTTTCTTCGCGCCCACGGCGCGCGTCAAGCCAACATCGACGGCAGCCACAGACGGGAGGCGAAGCGCATGGTGAAAGAAAACTACCCGCAAATCTACAACGCCAACAAAGGCATCCACCTCACGTCGACTAAGATGTACATCGGCCTCTCGCCGGAAGTCTGCCGCTACATGTCTATGAAGCTCAACGAGGCGGGTCACACCGTCGTGGGAGACACGTCGATGCACAAACTCCTGGTGAGTGACCCATTCTCCCAAATTACTATTTAGCTAACCGTGGCAGCAAATAGGCGTAATGTGTGACAAAAGTCGTTCTGTCGTTAGCGGGTTAAAAATATGTCACAGTGGGACGAAACGTTCTGTCATCAGCGGGACGAAACGGTCTGTCATCAGTGGGACAAAACGTTCTGTCATCAGTGGGACGAAACGTTCTGTCATCAGCGGGACGAATCGGTCTGTCATCAGCGGGACGAAAGGGTTGGTCATCAGCGGGACGAAACGTTCTGTCATCAGTGGGACGAAACGTTCTGTCATCAGTGGGACGAAACGTTCTGTCATCAGTGGGACGAAACGGTTTGTCATCAGTGGGACGAAACGGTCTGTCATCAGTGGGACGAAACGGTCCGTCATCAGCGGGACGAAACGGTCTGTCATCAGCGGGACGAAACGTTCTGTCATCAGTGGGACGAACCGTTCTGTCATCAGCGGGACGAAACGGTTTGTCATCGAGGTACAAGCGTTCGGAATTTTGAAATCGGTGCAATTGTTTCTGCAGAACCTTCGCAGATGTTTCGAGAGCTGGTATGCAGAACAGGATGCAAATCGCCCCGGCTTTAGGGCACTTCCGCAAATCAGGGTAGTGAAGGAGTTCAAGAAGTCTGAAGTTCTTCAAGTTGAACTTGAGAAGATCGGCATAAAAGATGAGAAGAGCAGCGAGTTCTCAAATTTGATTGACCTCTGCTCGCGCCCACAACGGTGAGCTGCGTACATGTTGAAAATTTATCGTGTTGTTAATGCTGCTAGATTCTGACAAATGATTTGCGCAGTGTTTTTGAGCCCCTTGAGCAGATTTCTGAAGCCTACCGGCATGTGGACCTCGGGGTTCGAGGATGGGACGAAGCCAGAACCAAACTCGGAGACCTATTGGTGTACTACGAGCAAGAACTCGATAGACTCAAGCGGCGCCTCAATTACGGCAGGCAACTCACCCAGAAGGAAGTGAGCAAGGTTTACGAAGCAATTCGGAAGCCTATCAATACAATCCTCGATAACAAGAAGTACGGCTTCGGGAAAGACAGAGCTCACTTCCGAGTCGCCCTCATGGAGGTAAGTTGTGACCGACCCCAGTGTCTTAATCATATGGAATACTATCATTGATTCCTTTCTCCGTACTGAAGTTTGTTTTTCGACCCAGGATGTCGGCTTTGGCCCCGGTACGCCCTGGCTAGACGAGCCGTCTCTTGCCAAGCAGAGCGACAGCGCGGATCTCCCTGTGGGCCAGATGTACCTTGTGGTTGGACTGCTCATCCAAGGCGAGCACAGTGTGACCCCTTGCCTCTACGAGCTGGTGGATGACATAAAGCATGCCGGCAACAATGGCCCCATGGCTGTTACGCACACCAACGCGGAGTGGCTCGCGATGATTGAGACCTGGCGGTTTCGCGATCTCTTGCGTCGAGCAAGCATCAAGGTCATGAATGCCATTGACACGGCCAAGGGCAGGGAGGCAATCGGACTGCTGACGCCGGACGAACCGGCCAGGAACTGGGGGAAATATCTCTCGGACCACATCATCGATTGGGATGTGGAAGACAAAGTGTCGGATGAGCAAGCGGCCGCTCGCCTTGACGCCATCACCAAGTTCCGAGCCAAGGTTGATGACCTCGGCCCAACAGGCTTCCCCAGAAAGTTCCAGGATTTGTTCAAAGGTGCTCATCGCTCCGGTCCTTTGATGGTCTTGCTGACCCCTCCTGCCAGATGGGGGGACATGAAATCCGCCGATTGTCTCACACCACTACCGGTTCGAGAGCATATCGCGGCCACCAACACCACCATCAGGAGTGAGGCGTATCGCATCAAGAATCAGATGCCGGACTTGGTCATCTCCTTCTTCACAGAGTTTGCTCTTCTGGCATGTGCGCCGGAGCTTATCGCGGTTTCCGCTCCGAATGTTTCTAATGAGCTGTGGATATCGATGAAGGTAACTAAGATCTTGTGCAACCACAAATGCTCTTCTGAATTTTCGTTGTGAGCTATTAACCCGAATCTGTTTTCTAATACACACAGGCCGAGAAACTTCCGGTGATGCCCAAGGGCCATGAGGTCGACAAGGATGAGGATGTGTGGTTGAACACGGAGCTTTGCAAGACTTGCATTGTGGAGGGGAACTTCAAGGCTCCCGCGACAAAACAATTCGTCGCGGACGCCATGTCGGCAGTTCGTGCCAAAAAGGCAACAGTCTTCATTGCCGACGCGCTTTTCGGAGCTGGTTCGCACACATGGGACTCGAAGGATGCTGCGTGGGGTACGGACGACTTCAACGACGTGTTTGCTTTCGCCAGGCAAGACAACCCCCACAACCCCGGTGCGTACTAGATGACTGTGCTTTCATTTATCTCATTCCCGATTTACCCCCGCGCAGGCAGTTGAATATCCTGACTGGATCTTCTGACGTCCACACTGCTCTCGATGGGTGCCATTTCTTCATTCACCTCTCGGACCAGCAACTTGGATCCGCAATCACAGCCGTTCAAACACAAGCTGAGGACCTCATCTATCACGTCCTGACTTGGGCCAAGGATTGCGGGATGAAGATGGGCAGCTCTCTGCGTCACGACGCTGAGTACTACCTCTACGTCAGGAAGCCCCCGCCAAGCATCATAGCTGACAACATCCGTTTCAATGATCCCCGAAGGTGAGATTTGATCCGTGGAAAATAGCCGGCTTGTATATTCTACTCGCTAAGCCGGTTGTGCCTTTCCAGGTTCTCTACATCCATCATGTTGGGTCACTTCAAAGACAGTTCGAAATTGAAGGACGAGAACAGACAGACGGTGAACAAGTACCAAAAGCCTATCGCTCTCTTCGCCAAGCACCTTAAGATGGCGGCAACAGACGGGACAACAATCGTCGACGTCACAGCCGGAACCGGGACAACCGCGGTGCGTGAGGGGTGCAACCCGGGTGAGTGTCTTAATGGGGTCAGCATAAAAAAATTAACGCCTTGTGCGGTTTGCCACGCCTTTTCCAGGTCGCTGCGGCCTTTTCCGTGTGGTGGGACCATATGGATCATAGCTACTCGTTCACACACAGGAACTTGAAGATGATCCTCATTGACAACCAGAAGACGCAAATCGCTGGGATGAAGTCCAGGATGACCTCATGGTTCAAAGAGAAGCCATGGGACGAGACTCAACAACTGCGTCCAAGTGACTTCGAGAAGTGGCCGGGTCTACCCCGTCCAATGACCGAGTTAGAGGAGGAGTTAGAGCGTGCAGCGGCGGAGAAGAGGAGGCAACAGGCAGCGGAGCGCCGAGGGGATTATGTGATCGAAGATGAGGATATGTAGTACAATTCCGCAAAATTAGCCGCTCATATGTTTTGTCCCGGCTTTGACAGAGTTTCAGCCCCGGACGGCACAAACTACTTGGTAGCCATCACGGCCCCCGCTCTTTTTTGTCCCAGTTTGGACAGAGTTTCAGCCCCCGGTGGCGCAAACTTCTTGTAACCATCCCGTTTCCTTCACTCTTTTGATTTGTCCCTGCTTGGACGGAATTGGTTTCCCCGACTTGGCACAAAATGAACCAACCGGCATTCATATTAGCTTTCAACACCACTGCTGCCCCCAAACCCTAATTTAGACCTAACCACAATGCACCGCGTGCCTCGGGGCAAAATAGGTTGCATTACTGTTACATTCGGCTCAGCGCCGCTATTGGAGTGGCCCGGGATGTTGTGCTGGGGAAGGCGTTCTACGTTTGGCGAAAAAGGACGCGACCGAGCTGGCGGCGCATCTGGCGTTGGGTGGCCTGCATCTGTATGTTGCACGCCCGTGGCGCCCCGTTATGGGTTGGACCCCCCCCCCCCCCCCCCCCCCCCCACTTCCGCTCCTTGCTGCGAGACCTCAACTTCGAAGCAGCTCCTTTCCTGTCGGCGCCTTCACATCACATTCGGCCTAGTGCCCTATTGGAGTGGCCCGGGATTGTGTGCTGGGGAGAGCGTCCCTACTGCGTGGCGATGCCTGGTCGGTGGCTACCATGGCGGTTCCCGCCTCTGTTGGCCCGTAGCTGGATTTCCTTGTGGATTTCCTTCTGGATTTCTGTGTGGATTTCTTGAATGTTGCGTCTAGCACATGTAATCATTTCTCCCGCTGGAGACATGTTGCTCCCGCGGGATAAATATATATCGCGCTTTATTCCGCCGGCGGGCGCGCCGTGCGCGCATCTCGTCGTCAGCCATCGGCGCGCGCGTCGTCGAGGCGCCAAGCACAACACGATGCCAGCCCCACGCCCCCACCCCGGCCCGCGCGGCGGAGGATGCGTAGCCGCCGCGGCCTACCCCCGCTCCGTGTATATTATGTACATAAGGATTACATATGTTAAGAGCCATTTGGACATCCGGGACCGCTCGGGAGCCGGCGACTTGACCCTTGAGACGAGTGGGCTGCGCCCAGCGGACCGCTCGCGGCCGTCGGACTTGACGCTGGCGGGGTGTGTGTGTGTGTGTGGGGGGGGGGGGGGGTCCGGCGTGCGATTACATTATCGACTTTGCGTGCGTGTCCTCCACGACCCCCAGCCTCCACTCAAGTGGAAGGTGCGCCCACTGAGCCCTACGTTCGCCTTAGCTAGTCGATCTAACCACCGCACAGTCCCCGACGTCGACGTGTTAAGGCGCGCCCGACTTGGCTGATCTACTAAACGGGATATACTTGTATTCAAGTCGGACGCTTTTAGGAACGCTTGAGCCCGTGCTGCAGCGGTTGTAGCCTCTATAGGCGCAACGTCCGCTTCCCGCATCATCGGTGCAGTGGCCACCCCATGAGAGTTTTTACCCCCCCCCCCCCCCCCCCCAGTAAAGCACCGCCAGCAATGATTGAGTACGGTTATCAATTTATTTGCGCCGCTACTTATTCTATCTATACCCCATACTTCACACCCGTAAATAAGAAGTTAGAACCGGTAGTACCAGGGGTAATGTACAGGGGTAACCCCTGGTAGTACACGGGTTTTAAAGACACACACACACACACACACACACACACACACACACACACACACACACACACACACACACACACACACACGACAGGGCTATTTCTCGTTATTCCTCCTTTATCCCACCTTTCATCCTTACCTAGAGTTCCGACGACGGTGATAATCATTACCCCCATCCCGGGCACTCCACTTTGCTGTGGGTTTGGGGCGTGTATGCAGTTCATATCGACTCGCGTACCGGTAGTCGCTATTATTGTCTCAGATCCACTTCGGCCACGTAGTATAAATCCTTACTACGACAAATCTACAGTCGCTCGTCTGCTGCGCTCATCATTAGCATTATATCGTCCAATATGATAACTAAGCGGCGCTTCGCGCCGGGGATCTGTGGAGGTGCCCCTACCTCTTGGGTTGAGCGTGGTGCGGGATGCGGGCCGCTTTTAGCCGGCTTGCAGTGTTGATCTTGTAATACTGTTGTTTCCGGGTAATAATGCTTTTAGCGGTAGATTTGTCAGTAATTTATTTTTCAAAAGAGACGTATTATTTTGTAAAACAGATTAAATCTGCAAGCCGCGTAAAAGCGGGCCGCTGACTACTGGTGTGCATTACAAAAAGGCCGGTACCCAACCCACCGCTAAAAGTTGTATTACCCAAAAAAAAAAAACAGCACTACAAGATCAGCAATACAGTACAAGCCGCCTACAGGCGGCCCGCATCCCGCACGAGGCCGCGCAGGTCGGGCCGGTCGTCAGGTCTACGGGGCGGGCACGGCGCGAATCGCCACGCCCGCCGCCTGTACCGTCACCGGACGCCGGACGCCGTCGTTCGACCGTCGCCCGTCCGTCGACGGACGCCGGGCCCCGGGTCGGCGGACTGCCCCCGCACCGCGGCGACCCCATTTTACAGCATCATTTTACAGCAAATATATTCTGCTGCTAGCTCATGTAATTATATACTCGCACCACCGTATATACTAATATACCCGGGTCGGCGGACTGCCCCCGCACCGCGGCGACCCCTTTTTACAGTAGCATCATACTTGGACTACCGTAGAAGTAAGTTTTCGCAGCCAGACAGCGTAGATTTTGCATCAAAATGTACGGGGTCGGCTGGGACCAAAAGATCCACGACTGGTACAGGGCCGCCAGACCGGATGGTGTCCGGAAAGGCGCCGCGCGTCCCGAGCCCCCGCCGGTGTTTGTAAATTACATGCCACCAGCGATCACGTGGCTCATCAGGACAGTACATTCCGCTATGCTGCTCTCGGCCTCTCATCACGGCTAAGACGCTGGGAAAGCCTGACTAAATTGCTGCCGCACCTGGGCTTATCGGACACGCAACACCCCTGTGGGATGACGTATATCAAAATGATATTCACTCCCCACCTCAGGTGCTTTCACAACTAACCAGACTATCCCTAATCTAAATCGAGCAGCATCCGGAAACGTACTACACAAGCGAATAATTGTCTCCGGGCGGGTGGGTGGGAGACAATATAGTCGGGTGCCTTCCAACAACTGAAGGCGCCCCCGGTCCGCGGCCGCCCTTTATACTCGGTTAAAGGGCGCCGCCGGACCGGCGCCGGCCGGTACTGGTATACCGGGCCGGCAGGGTCGTCACTTAACCCTGACTGCGCTGCGAAAACCAGGGTTTCCTAGGTCGTTCCTCCCAAGGAAACCCTACAGTTTTCGCAGCTAGACAGCGCAGATTTTGCATCAAAATGTACGGGGTCGGCTGGGACCAAAAGATCCAACAGATGAAAGAACAGTGGCCGGTCTGGCGTGGCTCGTACACGGACATATGTGAGCCAAATTATGTAGGGAATTATGTTCAATCAGGAACAAACCCAGAAACAGGCACCACCATCACGGTATAGAAAAGCCATTAGAACGGGACCTAAGACGTGTCCCGGGAGGAATCCGAGTCAGTGTCGGATGGTGAACTGTCACCGTCACTATCGTCCAGGACGTCCTCTCAGCAAGTGACATGATCGTACGCGACACGGACAGAACGTGCTCCTCATCCAGCCCCATATAGCGGAGCTGAGCAGAGATTGACTTCCAGCCACCATGCTTGCCTCATGTAGTGAGCGGGATGTCTGCGTTAGCGGTGGCGGAAGTACCTACTATGTGCCTTACTGACAGAGTCAGAGATGCGCAGCCAGCCATCCAGATAGCAGAGAATTTGGATGCCCCTACTGCGCCAGTGTCGCACCAGAACTCCCATGACTTTTAGAAAAGCAGCGGGGGGCATCAGACAGCCCTAAGCACAGAACTCGCCAGGTGTAGAATCTCCCTCTCCATTCAAACCCGTTGTAAGGAGCAGCTGAGTTAGGAGGCGGACATGGTAATAGCTCTGAGTCAGACCATACTGGACAGCATGTCGCCGGGATTCACCAGGACTGACATCTTAGATAGCGACTCCCTCCTGAAGGTAGTGTAAACCAAGTGTTTGTTGACATGACGCTGATTGCAGATCAGCCTGAGTCCACCACGGGGTATGGGAACCACACCCAAAGGGTTCAGCACCACAGGGCGCATAAGTTCTTCTATGATATGGCCCAGCGCCACAAACTAAGCGATCTGCCCATCGATCAACTTGGGGCGCTGCAGCGCGGAAGGGTGATTTAGCAGATGGCTGGGTGGAGCGGGGCCATCAGCTCAATTCATACGGAAGCCGTGCCTGTCTCAATTTCTGACCTGACTGTCTCTGTCTGAGTCAGTGCTGCAGTCCCAAAATGCCAGACTTAATTGGATAGCACCGGCTGATTCCACAGGGGAATTAACGTCCAGGGCCGGCTCATGAGGAAGCTCAAAATAGCTGACGTTAAAACCGTCACAGAATGCCAACGCCACAGACAGCATCATAGTGGTCAGCAAGCAGCCAGGGTGACTGCTGCATGAATCAAACAGTGAGTTTGAACTCGAAACCGTCTGAAACTGAAAATAACAGTATTTTCAAATTAAATCTCGCTCCGACACAACGAGAGATATGAAACGTCACACATGATGTGCCGCTCTTTTCGCGAATGCATCGCCGGCCAACTTATGGAAAGTTGCAAAGGCAACTGCCAGGGGCAGCACAGAGTCGCAGTGGACATCATATGTATTACACACGAGGTATCTCTCGGAGATACACTACCGAACAGGTGACTCTCCCTGAGGAGATCAGAGCTGCTATGACACGAGCCTGAGCTCAGCTCCCGGAGGAGGGCTAACAGTCGCCCGGAGGCCTAACTGCAGCTACACGAACACCATCACTGGCCAGGCCAAGAGGATTGCAGACTCCGCGGCTTCATCGACGTGCACTCGGGCAGTCCCTACTGAAGTGTCCCTTCCTTTGGCAGCGATAACAAGTGACGTCCGCAGCAGAAGACCGACCAGAAGGAGACTTCTCCTCGCGACGGCCGCCTTCCCTCCGGTCGCCGCTCCTATGGTGAAAAGACTCGGGCTCGCGAGAAGAGGAAGAAGGCTTCTCGCGCGAAGAAGAAGAGGAAGGTTTCTTGGCTTTGACCTTCTCGACCGCCTTAAGCTCCTTGTAGTCCGCTGAGCCCTTCTCGCCGAGAGGGTCCACCGCATCGAACTTCTTGGCGACTTCCGCGCCGTACTCGTGCTCCACATGCAGCTTCTTGCCACGCTTGTTAATCCGAAGAGCCACAGTGGTACACAAAGTCAGTGCCGCGGTGATCGTCTTGAACAGCTCCGCAGATGAAGCGGGTGAGGAAGCATGAAGCTCGGTGCCGTCCTCCACCAAGTCACGCAGAGGCTCCTCCGCCGGTGCCAAAAGGTCATAGATCTGGAAGACGTCGTCCAGGTCACGTTGAAGTATACGAGCATCAGCGGTATGGCGGCGGTGAACCTTACCCTCTTTGTCCAGCCAGCCATCCTCGGGTGCGTGGATGGTGCGAGACGGAGCTTCCAGAGCTGCAGGTTGAGCAGGTCTCTTGCCTTTGCGATCGTAGTCGGCGTCCCCCTCCGCAACGCGTTTCGAAGCTGAAGCCGAAGTGGACGGACCGCTCGACGACGCGACTGCCTGCCTAAGCTCAGAGACCTCTCGTTCGATACGGAGTAGAGCAGCAGAAGTATCAGCAACTGCATGTCTAGCGGCGACGAGAGGGGGAGATTCAGCTACCCCGTCTGCGGGTAGAGTGTCGCCACCTAGGACAGTGAGATGATTTTCGCGCGAAACGAGTTGCTCGCGAAGAGCTCTGCGAGACTCAAGTAACTCGTTCCAAATGAGTTCGAACTTGTCTACTGCTAAAACAGAGACGAGAAAGCAAGGCGACAGCACCACAAGCGAGACAAGGAGCCACGCCCAAGACGGACTCGCGGAGCGAGCCATGGTGAGTGCCGGGATCAAACACACTACAGAACGCAGAAGAAATTTGAATTTTTGTAGTCGAAGATAAACGAAAAATGTACCAGTCGTAGAAGACAATATAGTCGGGTGCCTTCCAACAACTGAAGGCGCCCCCGGTCCGCGGCCGCCCTTTATACTCGGTTAAAGGGCGCCGCCGGACCGGCGCCGGCCGGTACTGGTGTACCGGGCCGGCAGGGTCGTCACTTAACCCTGACTGCGCTGCGAAAACCAGGGTTTCCTAGGTCGTTCCTCCCAAGGAAACCCTACAGTTTCAAAGTTGAGTCTGGTTTTGCCAAAAAGGTCGCACAGGCTGTTTTACACGGTCAAGAGCCGAAATTGGCAGGATGGTTTAGCGAAAGCGTGGAGGGAAAACGGAGTCAGGGGGGGCGCTGCGTGGAACGCAGCGAAAACTGGAAGATGGCAGGCTCAGCTGTTCTGGCTGCTTTTATGTCTACTCGTGCTGCACCCAACAAGGGCGCAACAACAGTTACTAGTTCCCGTACCACTGAGCAGCACTTGTAGCTAAAAAGCGGTTAGGTCAAGGATGGAAACCCCATAAACTAGTTTAGATCATTTCAAAGTTGAGTCTGGTTTTGCCAGTCTTGAGCGAACGTAGAGAGCGGTAGATTGACGGAGAAGGGGTAGCGCCAAGTCATGAAGGAGGCACTGGGAAGGCCACCGCTGCGGAGTCCTGTTGGACTTGGAAGTGGCGGAGGGGGGCGATGTGTCCAAAGAAGAACCACGCGCCAGGAGAAGGAAGAACGTTGGGGTCGATGTAGTCCAGAACGACATCAGAGTTAGTGGCCCAACCGCCTTGGTAGCGGATGTGGGACAGCGGCGCTCCGATGGCGTTTGCTGCAGAGGCTGCGCCCTTGCGTAGACTGTGTGAAGTCCAGGAAGTGCCAGCAGGAGGGGCAGCGTTGACTAGGCTGACTGCTGTAGACAACCAGTCTGACATCGTAGCCGCAGTCCAAGGTTTTGACTGCTCAGCCACATTGACAGCCCAGAAGTTGGAGGCAGCCAAGCCAACAGTAACCAGGGGGACAGACTGTACGTTGTCGATGAAGTGGTGCAAGAGACGTGCCACTCGAGGGTGCTCGGACACTGGAAGGAGAAGTACGCGCATGTCGTCGGGTCCCCGTCGGCCAGCGCGACCCTTCTCGCGGTAGATCTGCAAGGTGATGTTGTAGGTGTCGACATGCACATCTTGCACTCGACAGGAGACGCCAGTAAGGCCCCTGGCAAAGAACAAGAAGTTGACGACCGAGGCCAAGAGGGCTCGGTAGTCGAGGTGGGACACAATTAGCTCGGCCTTTGAGACGAAGCGGTAAGCTACATCCGCAGGCACAGGGACACGCAAAGGGGCAGCGTCCAGTCGTCGCTGACGCAACATTAACCCACGCCTTGCTGAAGTGAGGTGTAGGCTGTCCTTGGCGATCGGGACGAGGTTGTGCAGCTCGAAGAAGGTGTTGATGGCAGACAGGTAGGGCTGCAGCGATTTTAGCTGCGATGTGTCCTCGCTCCCCGATCCAGGCAACGTACCGAACAACAGTAGCAGTAGTCGCTTCTAGCGGGCTGATGTTCTCGGAGTCGTGGCAGAACTCAGCGAACTGAGACAACCTGCCGGCGTAGCTCTTGAGGGTCTGAGCGCTGAGGGAGCTGGAGAGCAGGTCGAGCGTCCGCTGGCCTAGCTCGTCTGAGCCGAACGCGTCCTGCAGTCGAGATCGCAGTGACGCAGCCCATGGAGCGATAGCTGCGGGCTCGTCAATTACGTAAGTGCGTCGTTTTACTGACAGAGTTCCACCGGCACGGCTACTGTTCGCAAAAAACTCGGCAGCAACGGTTAGGTTCCCGGCGGTTGGTCGGTAGTTGCTGGACGGGTTTGCAGTAGCTCCAGTACGGGTTTGCGGGGCTAGGTTCAGGTAAGAGGGCCGCCCCGCGCGCCCTTCGCGCTCGTAGCGCATGTCCCGTGCGTAACGTACACGCGCGAAACTTGGTCGTTGCGAACCGGTTGTAACACGTAGTGTAACAACCGACGAACGCGGAGATGAGGTTGTAAGAAAGGCGGATGGTTGAGCCGCCATGTGCAGGCGTGTGGATGGTTGAGCCGCACTCGGCTGTAGCTGTAAGAAGCGCCGCACCGAGGAAGGTCTAAATGAAGTCTGTAAGGTGGGGGGGTCAGGTCCTGACACAGGGCGCTCATCCCGCCGTTGAGCTGCAAGGGTGCGTCTTGCGGCGGTCACCGAAAGGTGGCCTCGCAAGGCTCCTGCAGCTCCGACGAGCGGCGCCCCACGCCGTCACTCGTGCTCACCTTCGCGGCCACGTCCACGTCCGCCGCCACGTCCTCGCCCACGCCCGCGTCCTGCAGCTGCAGCCGCTACTCGAGAAGTAGCGGTCGCCTTGGCGCTGCTGGCAACTGTCGCCTCGAAGACACGACGCTCGTAGTCCCTCATTAGGTCCCCAAAAATCGCCGAACCCAGATGCTCCGAAGCAGGCTGAAAATGCTGAGCTCGCAGCACGTCCAGAACACCTTGGTCACCGTGCACACGCTTGATCTCATTCAGCTTCCGCAGGAAGGCTAGACGAAAACGAAACGCCTTGTCGATGCCCTCGGCGTGATTCCGAGCTCTCGCGAGGTAGGGGGTGAAGTCCTGGTTAGTGGCGGGGACGTAAGGTAGCAGCTCGTCGAGCGCCACGAAAAAGGCGGCCATGTGGGCCCCGAAACACGACATCCACAAGTACTCCTCCTGGGCCGGCAGACGCCGGTCATCCTGCTTGAGGTACTCGTTCGTTAGGTCGGTGCTCAAAGGGAAAAGTCCAGGCACTCGGCTGACCGGTCGAACGGCCTCGTAACCAGACTCTGCTCTCTGCAGTAGCTCTGGCACCGCGAGGTAATCATCCTCGGCACTCACGGATTTTGCTCCGACACGGCCGCTCTGGGCTAGCTCTAGCAAGTCGGGGCGCTCTGCGGCTCCCCCGCTGCATGTCGGCTGTCCCGCGAAGCGCTGCCCTGAGCCGGAGCCATGTGCCCCTTCTCCATCAACAACGCGATCACGAGCCGTCAATTGTGCCACAGTTGTAGCCAGCTCTCGCAGTAATGAAGACTGGGCCCTCATATCTGCGTTCAGCGACTCCAACGTCGGCTCAGCGACGGGTTCTTCTCCATCTGGCATGGTAACGCACGGACGTACGGACGAGAATATCACACTCGGGTGGCGAGCCGGGTGTGGTCTTGAACAACCTGGGGTGACCTTGCTCGCAACGGGTTACGAGACAGTTTTTACATCGCTGCGTGGAACGCAGCGAAAACTGGAAGATGGCAGGTCGCTGGAATAGTCGCTGGATATTCTCGCTTGCTGATTCAGCAGTAAAAACGCGCTGCGGTACCGCGTTATTTTGGCGTTTTAGACGAATATATGACGTGCGTGGTCTAGAATACACGCGCATCCATTTAGAATCTCACCGTACACGTACCAGTACCGTGAAATCAAACGAGCGAAGACCGAACGTATGACGGTTCATGCGCGAAGCGCGTATGGGGGAGGACGGAGGACGGAGGACGGAGGACGGACGCCTAACAATCCGTGATAAAACCGTATTGCAACCGTTATCGATTCTCACGTATTCCAGGCGATTTCGGACGCGGCTCTCCTTTTCCTCCGCTCAACCCAAGAGGTAGGGGAACTATCGGTCATCATGCGTCTAGCACATGTACAGGTAGTCGCTAATCTCATGATCATCATCGTCATCAAATCGCTCGACATTCTGGGACAAGTACGGTACTCGTACCTGACGTAAGCTCGAGTAAGATAATTTTTGATTACATCAGGGCTTGCACAAAAGCAAGTAAGATTATATAGCATTTTCTTGTCCGGCTTTTGATGGTGCTGACGCCTGACGGCGGTGCCGCTAAACACCGCCGATTACTGTCGGTATGTATTGAAGGGTTCTTAGATTTTTCGTGTAGTTTATACGAGTATGGTACGAGTAATATTTGATTATACCGGTAGTACTGGTAGTAGGACATTAACAATGGGTACCAGTCCTGTCCCAGGGGGCGGAATGAACTGGCAGTACTACGGGCGGTACAGGTACCGTCCCGGGGCTCGTTATTATTATTAATTAGTATTGCTGATGCAGTGCGCGCGGCGCAGCGTACGCTGAGCGCGCAAGGC
This sequence comes from Tetraselmis striata, assembly GCA_006384855.1. Classification (NCBI taxonomy): domain Eukaryota; kingdom Viridiplantae; phylum Chlorophyta; class Chlorodendrophyceae; order Chlorodendrales; family Chlorodendraceae; genus Tetraselmis; species Tetraselmis striata. Next base: position 15,024 of record VCJN01002128.1, on the reverse strand, counting down.
GGCGGACCCGCCAGTCCTCGCGCGCAAATAAACTACGGAGGCTTCGGGCGCAACAACACTGCGTTGCACTTGTACCCCCGTGGTTAGTTCAAGAGCCTCCCCGGAGCACCACCTACAGGTTCGTGCAACTGACCACCCCTGCGAGTCTGCACTCCGTGTAGGATATGCTAGCAAAGTTGGGTTCATTGTTGCCCCGCATCTCCGGTTGTGCTATGTATTTGCCGGCCGGACGGCCGGGTCGCATGGCCCAGCGTACCGCGTACGCGGGAGCGCGTTTTCATATACTTCCCGTAAACTACGTGCTCGTACAGGTATGGGGCGCCAGGAGGAACTGGGCCCGATGTGGTTCCACCACAAGTCTGCGTGTGCTTGCTCATTCCGATGGGCAAGCTCTCCTGCCCCACGCACCCCAGACCTGGACACTGCGGCAATCTTGCCAGGCGTCCGTCCCTCCGCGACGCCGTTTGTCTACGCGGTGCGCGTGTCTCCCCGCGGCGCGGGGCAGCTTATTTCGCCAGCTCTATAATTAGTACGTATTGCAGCCCATACTTTCCGTCAGTACAGGAAAGCTCTCATACCGTCCGCCTCTCGTCGTGGGTCGTCCGCCACACCGCCATAGGCTTACCGTGCGGTACCGGGCCCGCTGTCTGCGCTCGCTCGCTCGGTCACACAGTTCGCCCTTTCCACCGCGGCGCTCACCTCGAAGCCCCGTCGTGTGACAACGCTGCGTTGGCCGCTTGCAACTGCCCCACGTGGTGTTTGCCCGTCACGTCGGATGAGCTGTTCCCGCGCGCTGCCCGCACCTGACCCGTTTTTCGCATGCGCCCCTCCCCGCGACTGCGGACAGCTGGTGCCCTACTTGAAGTGAGAAGCCGCCGTCGCGGGAGCGGATACTTTTGCGGGAGGCTGCGGTGGGAAAGCAGTGGTGCCGCCCCTGGGGGCACCGGATAGGCGCGGAAGGCTTTTGCCGCTTCCGAGGTGTGTACGCCAGCACCCGCCCCGAAAAATTCGGCCGTACTTTACCTCTGGGCTTGTTTCGGCCGCGCTTCCTCTGCGGTGCGCGACTTGCCATGCTGGGCCATCCCTGCGCTACCGCGCGTGGGTTGCTTCCGCCCCCGCGCTTACCGCTGCGCTGTTCCCGCAGGCGCACTTCGGCAGGATGCCTCCTCGCATCAGCCAGGCGGCTATTGTGAACAACAAGGCCAGGGACAACGTCGCGCAACAGGCGGAGGAGCAGGAGCAGCTGGTGGGCGGAAACGAAGGTGAGCCGACCGGCCACTTGCTGCCTTTCGTCTTTTCAAATACCTGCGCAGCGCCAGGAGCTTGGAGCTTAGATTCTGTGTATGGGCGGAAGCACAATGGCCCGCTGCGGGGTGGGGGGGGGGGGGGGGGGGGGGGGGGGGGGATGTGATATGCGTTGGAATATCTGAGAGGACTTTGTCTTGGGTTGCAAACAGTAGCGGCTCCGGTGGAGAAGTAGCTCTAATGCATATCGATCTTTGGGTCAAAGGAGTGTTGCATCTGCAGGGGGCATTGAAATGTTATGTTGGCATGCCTCGGCGCGTTGTACTGACACTCTCTTTCCGCCTGTTGCCCAGATTATGAGGACCTGGACCACAACGAGCGCGCCGGACGCGCGGTGCAGGTGGTGCGCGAGCTATACAAGCGCTACCAGAAGCAGACCGAGCGCTGGGAGAACTACATCCAGCTCTTCAGCTTCCTGATCTTTGTGGCCGTCTTCCTGTCCGTGCTCTTCATGCAGCGCAACGCGCAGGTCGCGTACTCCGTGCACTCCACGATCAAGAGCACGCTCGTGCCCGAGTCCACCACCCTGTCGTCCTCGGCCGAGGTCCTGACGTGGTTGCAAGAAACCCTGGAAGAGGTTTGGAAGGACCCCGTGTGCGGCGACGGCGTCTGTGAAACGCCGTTCGAGTTTGCGAGCTACGGCCGCTTTGGTTGCCGTGCCGACTGCGGCCGCTTGAGCGAGGTGCAGGACCTCACCACCATCATGATCGACCTCAACTTCAACTTCCGGCATCCTGTGGGATCCGTGCCCTCCACCGAGCTCATGCAGCAGGCCAGCTGGAACCTGTGCCCGCGCGACGGCGCCCCCCACGGCACAGACTGCTACTACCCCTCGGACCAGAAGTTTGACCGCGTGGAGGGCGAGGTGCACCTGGAGATCAGCGACGTCCCCGACGGGGAGTGGATCCTCGTCATCAAGCGCGACAGCTTCAACAAGGTGGCGGGCGCAGTCCGCGACCGCCAGGGCCTGGAGGAGGACTCGTTCATGCACAAGGTCCGCATCGCGTCGGCCGGCGCTGCGGCCATGCGCGCGTCTGAGATCGCGCTGCTGAACCACGCCAAGAACATCTCCAACAAGGACTACCCCACCATCATCGGCGAGCACCTGACTGCCACGTTTGACGCCTACACCAAGAACGTGACCGCCAAGAATGCCACCGGCCTGTTCAACAGCAACGGGGCGTACAACGCGTCGCTGTTTGAGATTTGGAAGGCCAAGTGGTATCCCTTCGTCGACCCAGTCACCAAAGAGTACATCCCGCTGGAGGTGCTGCTGCCCGGTGATTACGGCAGCGGCGCCGGCGGCCGCGCGCACATGGAGTGGGTGAAGGCCACCCTGGAGTGCAGCAACATCCCGCAGATTTACTCGACCAGCAGCGGCACCCCTGCCGCCCCCAACAGCTACAACTGCCAGCGCTATGCGAACTACACCGTGGCGGCCGTGGAGCGCCGCCTGTCGGCCTTTGTGACGGCGGTCTTCCAGCGCGAGTACCTCGCCCGCCAGGAGCGCGCGGCCAGCATCACGCGCCAGAAGGACGCGCTGCGCGCCACCCACCCCGAGGTCATCACCGCCATCGAGGCCCTCACCGGGCGCGACCCTGAGAACAACCCCGGCCTTGCCACCCTCACCGACCTAGCGGAGTTTTACTGGGAGCCGATCCCCACCGGCGGCACGCCCCCCGCCAACAAGGCGCCCCTGTCCAAGACGCAGCTGCTTCTCCTCCCGTGGGAGGGCGCGGCCAACCAGACCGCCAGCTTCGACGTGGCCCGCACGCGCATCAACGCGCGCATCGCCGAGCTGGGCGTGATGTCGGACATCATGTCGGAGCTCGTGGACGTGCGGCTGATGCAGGACTACGTGCGCACCGCGGACATGGACAATGCGCGCTACAACTACGTCGCCTGGTCTGGCGGCAGCGAGGCGTACATGACCATGAACCTCACGCTCCGCGCCCCGGAGTACATCGGCGTGTGCCGCGAGGGCGTGACCGTGACCCAGGAGCCGAGGACCGACGGCGAGCTTCAGTATGACGAGACGCTCGTGCCGCTGCTGGCCAACCCGAGCCAGCTGGGCTTCATCGACCTCCGCGGCTGCATGGCCCTCTGCTACTGCGAGCCGTCCTCGCCCTGCGCGAGCGTCAACACCAGCCAGATCCTCAACGCCACCGTGGCGTCCTACACCGCCACCTACTGCGAGTGCGAGGTCTGCCGCTCCCAGCTGCAGGACCCCACGCAGGACACCAGCTTCAAGACGATCCAGGAGAGCTTCATCTCTGCCGGCAACGCCGCGGGCTCCACCGCCGGCCGCGTGCGCCACCGCCGCGCCCTCCTGGCGGACAAGGACGGCAGTGGCCCGGCGTGGACGGCCCACAGGGAGCTGCTCCACCTGAAGCACGCCGCCCACCGCCGGCTGCAGCAGACGACCGCCGACTCGGAGGTGGAGCTGCTGAACCAGCTGATCGGCGACGTCGCGGACCTGGGAGGCAAGCAGACCGGCCTGAGCGACCAGGTCAGCAGCCTGGAGCAGGAGGTCATCCGCGCCAGCGCCGCCGCCGAGGCGCGCGCCGCCGACAAGACGCTCGAGGACCTGATCAACGCCGGGCGCCAGGACATCCGCCAGGGGCAGGCCCGCGTGGAGGCGCTGCTGAGCGAGATCATCACCAAGCAGAACGAGGCGGCGGCCGCGGCGGAGGAGGCGGCCGCGGCGCTCCAGCAGATCCAGGACCTGCAGAGCCAGATGGCGCGCAGCCAGCAGCTGGTGGAGCTGGGCGTGCAGAAGCAGCTGAACGCCATCATGGTGGCCGGCCAGCAGCAGATGATCAGCCTGAGCGACGCGCTGCTCCTGTGGCGCAAGGCGCGCATCGACCGCCTCAAGTACAACAAGCAGGTGCGGCTGTCCAACATGATGACGGGCAACTACAGCGCCGTGGCGCACAGCTTCAGCGTCAGCCGCTACAACAACGTGGAGCCCAACACGGCGCGCGAGCGCAGCATCGGCCTGACGAACCGCGTCATCGCCGGTATGCTGCTGCACACCACGCGCACCGAGGCCGTCAACTGCAACGAGACGCAGGCGACCCGCTTTGAGGACATCGACAACACCTGCAGCGGCGACATTGACATCCGCCAGTACGGTGTGGACCCCGTCTTCAAGCGCGGCGCGGACATGTACAACCCGGACCTGGACAACGAGCTCTCCGTCTCCAACTACTACAACTGCTCCGTCCTGCAGGACCCCACGTACGTCATCCCGGACGCCGTCAGCGAGGGCGCCTTCACCAACTTTGAGCCCTACTGCGCCGAGCTCTACAACGAGCGCAACATCCCCTGGGGCTTCCACCACTTTCCGCTGGACTACTTTGACGACGGCTTCCCCGTGTGGTTTGACATCAACCTGAGCGAGGAGCAGGCGCAGCGCTTCTACAAGTACGTCGAGGAAGGGCTCTTCCTGGACGGCAACACGCGCACCATCAAGGCGCAGGTGGTCACCTACAACAGCGAGCTGCGCGTGTTCTCCTCCGCCATGATCACCTTCAAGTACAGCGACGGCGGCTCCATCGACGTCACCCACAAGCTGCACACCGTCCGCGTGGAGCTCTACGCGGACGCGACCGACAATGTCCGCCTGGTGCTGGAGATCCTGCTCACGCTGGCGACCCTCTTTTCCCTGGGCTCGGAGCTGTGGGAGATGATCAAGATCTGGCGCCGCACCGGCAGCCCCAAGAGCTACTTCAAGAGCATGTGGAACTGGATCGACCTCACCAGCATCGCCCTGCTGTGGTGCACCATGTGCATGTGGTGGATCTTCGTGCTCACCAAGGCCACCCAGTTCGACATCGAGCTGCGCTACGACGTGTACGACAGCCTGCGCACCCCCGCCAACATGCTCAAGCTCGCGGGCGAGGGCGAGCTCGCGGGCGCGGGCTTCACGGCCGTGCAGGCCGCCTTTGGGGACCTGCAGGCCATCGTGGACTCGCTGGCGTGGTACTACGCCATCAACGGCATCAACATCCTGTTCCTCATCGCGCGCGTGCTCAAGCTGATGGACTTCCAGCCCCGCCTCGGCGTCGTCACCCGCTCGCTCGCGCTGGCTGGCCCCGACCTTGCCCACTTTGTGCTCGTGTGCGGCATGGTGTTTGTGGGCTACGCCATGATGGCGCACCTCATCTTTGGCAACAACATCCAGGCGTTCTCCTCCTTTGGCTCCTCGGTGGACACCTGCTTTGAGATCCTGCTGGGCGAGATCGGCGTCAACGCGGAGCTGCGCAGCCTCACCGGCCTGCAGGGCCTCGCCGGCACGCTGTTCTTCTGGTCGTTTGAGCTGCTCGTCTTCATGGTGCTGCTCAACTTCCTGCTCGCCATCATCGTGGACGCCTTCTCCGAGGTGAAGGAGAACACGACGGAGCAGACGGGCCTGCACACCGAGGTCGGCCAGCTGCTGCGCGAGAAGTGGCGCTCCGTCACCAGCTGCTTCAGCCGCGGCCAGCACATCCCCGACCGCCGCCTGGGGCAGCTGCTCAAGCAGTGGGGCGGCGACGAGGACGGCGAAAACGCCGCCGACAGCCAGGAGCGCCACCTGCGCCTGTTGGACACCAACCTCACCTCGGACGACCTCACCGCCATCCTCAAGGAGTGCCTGTCCACCAGCGACTTTCAGGACGCCGAGAGCGGCAAGGGCGTCTTTGGCCGCAGGGGCAAGGGCGGCCCCCCGACCGAGGAGGAGATTGCGCTGGCGGCAGAGTACGTCGTGGCGCGCTTTGGCACCACCGAGGTGGAGGAGGAGGACGGGGGCGAGGAGGAGGAGGGCGCCGGCGCCGGCGGTGACTCCGCCGTGCCCGTCAACACCGCCACCGGCGAGCGCCTGTACACCGAGAAGGCGCTGGAGAAGGAGCGCGACGCGCTGGCCCAGGCGCTGGACCGCCTGTCGGACGTGCAGCGCCAGCTGGCCGAGGGGCAGCAGAAGCTGATGTCCGGCCAGGGCCAGCTCAAGCAGCAGCACGAGCGCCTCATGGACCTCATGAACGGCAGCAAGTGAGGCGGCCCCCGCCACCCCGATGACGGCGAGACACAAGCCGCCCCAAGAGCCCCGAGCGAGCCGCGCCGGGGGCGTCTGCCAACCTTCCCTGCCAGCGGACGTTCGTGGGAGGCTGTCCCCCCCCCCCCCCCTCCGGCCCCTCTGACGTTTCATATCATTGGCTTTACCCCCCAAAATGACCCACGTAGATAGGTGCGCACCCCCGGCGTCGACATCCCCTTGTGTACATGGGCTTGTCGACGCGCCTGGCCGTGCGCACCCGCCCCCCCCCCCCCCCCCCCCATCGCATCCCTTTCTGGCACCCGGCACTGAAAATGTAGCTGACCCGCACCGGCGACGAGCCAGGCGCCTGCCGCACTCAGTGACAGGCAGCTTGCTCCGCGTCGATTCTTCCCGGACTTTATGTAATTGTGATGGTGCCCACTCGCACCTCGCCGCCACCGCATCGTGAGGACAATGCTGTGAATGTGCATCTCGCGACCCAACACAGAAAGAAAGAAGCGGTGATACCCCCTATGTGTGTGCCCGCGGTTCCCTTCCCTTTGCAAACTCTGCACGGGCCACCTAACTAACCAACCAGTCTACATTTGGATGGCAGTTCGGTACTTAAAAGCAGAATAGAAAAGAATAGAACATGTGCTGATAGTTTCGATTTTTTGTATGAGGACTGACAGATGGATCTTAGTCACATCATTGCGAATTGGTCTGAAAGCACTGAGGACATTAAACCTTGAGTCTGTATTTTCGGAAAGGGATATATGTGCATAATTTGAAATTAGATAGCAATACAAGGACCGATGCGCACCCATAGGATTACGTGAGCGGTTACAACGACGAGGTTATCGGGTACCGGTCTTGGGTAATATAGTAATATCCATGTACATCGCGTATGTTGTCCTAACAGTACATCAAAAGTAAAGTTCGCCCCGGGACATCGGCCAGAGCCGGCCAAGCACTTCACCTCTTGCGCCAACTGCAGTCGTAGGTAGTCTGGCATAGCCCTTAGGCCATTAACGGCCATCAGACCGTTGCCTCGTTCGACCCCGCCCGGGAGGGGATCAACCCGGTAGACCCGGGACACGCCGGGCCGATATTGCCGAAATATGTCGACCAGGAGCCAAACCCGGGACCTCTCAGAGACGAGACGACCGCTCAACCGAGCGGACAAGGAACTCTAGCACGCAATAACACCTGGGGAATATATGTCCAGGCGTCCTATGCGTCAAACCCGTTGCCACAGTACGGTGTGGGTGTCCCCGCGGGGGTTGTGGCCGGGTTGCACATTATGATACAATTACGCACCCGAGTATTTCCCACTGCCCGCCGATTGGCCCGGATTCATGCCATGCCTGAGCGGTTCCTTGAACACTGCCCTGCATGTGGCGGAGGTGAATCTGAGACTATCGAACATATGTTGGTGGAGTGCCCGCGGTGGGGGTATCACCGTCATAATTTTGGGTTGTTAGTTCCGGAGTACAGGGATTTTATTAGTAGTCAGGTTAGTGCGTCAACGTCTGAGGACTTAACTGCCTTTATTTTGGGCGGGGTCCCCCCCTCCCTTCACGGCGCCCTGGATTTTACTGGGAATGGGAAATTTTTCCAGCTATGGCGTCGGGCCCTCCCTCACATTGCTTTTTTTGTTGCACATGTATCGCACTCCCGAAATGCTTTGCTCCGCGGGTTGGGGCTTGCCCCAACTCGCATTACTCGAATGGGCCGACGCCCAAACGGGTAGGGCGGACCTTTCGTGGTCAGTGCCGGGTATTTTGATGGCAGTGTTTTAGACGGTGATCCAACAGTGTTGGAAATTCCGTCACTAGCCTCCAATTAGTCTTGCGAAATGCTTCGGCAATTTGCTTGATGACTATAACGGAGCGTCGCCTACCCAGGGCTTTCCGTAACTGGATTGCTGCCTAAACGGCCGTCGTAGAGACGCTGCAAGGGTTTCACTGGTGCCAGTCCTGTCCCGGGGGCGAAAAAAAATAAAAAAAGGAACTTTTTTTTTAAATAATATCGTATCATTATCGAATAAGCCCGCATATTAATTATTATCGTATTATCCTATTATTTTTGTCGTAATCCTTACTGGTACCTGTATACCGTATAAATCGACGCGTATGCAATATAGGCGCTACGCGTTCATAATGGTAAGGATTGTACATAAAGCGCGTTTCGTAAGGATGACAAATACCGCCATGCCTGCTGTAATCCAGCAGTTTTCGCAGCTAGACAGCGTAGATTTTGCATCAAAATGTACGGGGTCGGCTGGGACCGAAAGATCCACGACTGGTACGGGGGCCGCCAGACCGGATGGTGTCCGGAAAGGCGCCGCGCGTCCCGAGCCCCCGCCGGTGTTTGTAAATTACATGCCACCAGCGATCACGTGGCTCATCAGGACAGTACATTCCGCTATGCTGCTCTCGGCCTCTCATCACGGCTAAGATGCTGGGAAAGCCTGACTAATTGCTGCCGCACCTGGGCTTATCGGACACGCAACACCCCTGTGGGATGACGTATATACTGATTACATGTGCTAGACGCAACATTCAAGAAATCCACACAGAAATCCAGAAGGAAATCCAGAAGGAAATCCAGCTACGGGCCAACAGAGGCGGGAACCGCCATGGTAGCCACCGACCAGGCATCGCCACCAGCCAGCCGCCGCTCCACGCAGTAGGGACGCTCTCCCTAGCACACAATCCCGGGCCACTCCAATAGCGGCACTAGGCCGAATGTAATGTGAAGGCGCCGACAGGAAAGGAGCTTCGAAGTTGAGGTCTCGCAGCAAGGAGCGGAAGTGGGGGGGTCCAACCCAGAACGGGGCGCCACGGGCGTGTAACAGACGCAAGCCACCCAACGCCAGATGCGCCGCCAGCTCGGTCGCGTCCTTTTCCGCCAAACGTAGAACGCCTTCCCCATCACAACATCCCGGGCCACTCCAATAGCGGCGCTGAGCCGAATGTGGTGTGGAGGCGCCAACAGGACAGGAAGGGAGAAAGTGCTCAACGAGTAGGGAATGCAGAGCCGACCGGGCCAGCAACGACGTAAGACGCCGGTGTCCAGCGCGCTTTGTTCCGCCCAGCGCCAGATCCGCCGCCAGCTCGGTCGCGTCCCCTTCCGCCGAACGTAGAACTCCCTTCCCAGCACAACATCCCGGGCCACTCCAATAGTGGCACTAGGCCGAATGTGATGTGGAGGCGCCGACAGGACAGGAAGGGAGAGGGTGCTCAAAGAACAGCGAACAGGGACTTGACCGGAGCAGCAACGACGTAAGACGCCGGTGTCCAGCGCACGTTGTTCCGCCCAGCGCCAGATCCGCCGCCAGCTCGGTCGCGTACCCTTCCGCCGAACGTAGAACTCCCTTCCCAGCACAACATCCCGGGCCACTCCAATAGCGGCACTAGGCCGAATGTGATGTGGAGGCGCCGACAGGACAGGAAGGGAGAGGGTGCTCAGAGAACAGCTAACGGGGACTTGACCGGACCAGCAACGACGTAAGACGCCGGTGTCCAGCTCACACTGCTCCTATGCGGCAGTGGCAGCACGGGCGGGGCCAAGGCTACCAAGGCGCCACCCGTGCACGATCCCCGCCCCCATCCCCAGCCGGGGGTGGAGGCGGAGGGAGGGCCCGCGATTCCGAGGGCCGAGGACGGTCGTCGGGCCCGCCCAGGCGGCGGTGGGTGGGAAAATCAAAATGATATATCAAAATTATATTCACTCCCCACCTCAGGCGCTTTCACAACTAACCAAACTATCCCTATTCTAAATCGAGCAGCATCCGGAAACGTACCACAAAAGCGAATATATAATTGTCTCCGGGCGGGTGGGTGGGAGACAATATAGTCGGGTGCCTTCCAACAACTGAAGGTACCCCCGGTCCGCGGCCGCCCTTTATACTCGGATAAAGGGCGCCGCCTGACCGGCGCCGGCCGGTCCTGGCGTACCGGGCCGGCAGGGTCGTCACTTAACCCTGACGGCGCTGCGAAAACCAGGGTTTCCTAGGTCGTTCCTCCCAAGGAAACCCTACAGTTTTCGCAGCTAGACAGCGTAGATTTTGCATCAAAATGTACGGGGTCGGCTGGGACCGAAAGATCCAACAGATGAAAGAACAGTGGCCGGTCTGGCGGGGCCCGTACACGGATATATGTGAGCCAAATTATACAGGGAATTACATTCAATCAGGAACATACACAGGGACGGGGCATCACCAGCACGGTATAAAATTGCCACTAGAACGGGACCTAAGCTGCGTCCCGGGGGGGATCCGAGTCGGAGTCGGATGGTGAACCGTCACCGTCACTATCATCCAGCTCGTCCTCTTCGGCCAGTGACAGGATCGCACGCGATACGGACAGAACGTGCTCCTCATCCAGCCCCATATAGCGAAGCTGAGCAGAGGTTGACTTCCAGCCACCATGCTGGCCCCATGTTGCGAACGGGATGTCTGCGTTAGCGGCGGCGGAAGCGCCGCCACTTCGGCTGGACTGGGTGCCGAACCGGGTCAGGAAAGCGGACTCAGTTATCGCAGGGGTGAGCAGCGGACCCAACCACCGCGCAAGGTAGCGCCTGAACGTGGGGTACTCAATAGGGGAGGAGGAAGGAACTATCCCTAGCTCGCCCTTGTGCCGTAGGATTGTGCCGTTGAACCCCGGGAACACTGGCAGGGTGGGTGTTGCCCAACGGATCATGACGGCTTGGTATCGGCGCAGGAGTCCATAGACGCACACCACGGCGCCGTGCATCTTAGCGACCCGCACCTTGCCACACAGGCGGTGCTGGTCGTTCTTGCGCTTCACGAAGCGGAATTCTAGGTAAGTCGGGAGGAAGGAGACGTCCTCCCACCGAAGGACCCGGAGGTCGCTGTAGCGGCGAAAGCCGGCAAAACTGACGGCTGCGGCGACTGCTACTATCCAGGAACAAATACCCGAGTCGTCCTTGCGGCGAAGGCGGACCAGCTTCGCGATGTCAGACCATGCGAAGGGTTCCTTGGTGTTCTTCACGGCGAGCCCCAGGGTGCGCTTGGCTGCCGCCCGGACAGAGGCGCAACACGGTGATAGGGTAGGACTGGGGTGCATATTTAGTCGGTGCATCTGTGATATAGCCGCAGACGCAGACCTGATCACTGAATAGCTGTTGGTAGAACGGGCGTCTAACCGAGCTTGTAAAAACATAGCCACCACAATCGGGGCTGCTGGCATTGGGCACATGGGGGGTGTCCGAGCCTCGCAGAACATCACAAAGTGATTCCATATGTAGGCATAGCCACGATTAGAGCCAGCAGCCCACTGCTGTGGAGCTGGAGAGATCAAAGCATTAAACAAAGATGTGCCGGCCACATCGGAGGAAGTCACCGGGTTACTCGGCCAGGCGGAGGCACATCCACGGGTGATGGCTGACTCATGAGCCGTGACGGTCACACCACTTCGGGTGGAGGCAGCGGTGGTGTGTTGGGGTGCGCCGTGCGCCAGGCCGGCAGTCGATACGCAGAGCAAGGACGCGCCAGTTCCTGGAGCAGCTTGGGCGGCTGTTACCACCGCCCTCGCCAGAACTGAATAGCTCCTCGCCGCTGTCGAGCATGACCCAATCGACCACACAGTCAGCCAGGTGCCTACCGTCAGGAGCTACCAAAGTCCACCAGGACTGACTAGGCCATAAAGGTACTATAACTGTAGCGACCGCGCGGTCAGCTTTCAGCTTGCGTATAACTCGGCCAATGCAGCTAAATGGAGCATTAATCCAGGTATTCACACTACCGCCCCAGAAGTGACTGAAAGCATCGACGCCCTCGCATCCAGGGCACCAGAAACGTGAGTAGAATCTCGGTACTTGATGGTTCAGATCGGATGCGAACCGGTCGATATGATGGATGCCCCACTTCAAGCTGAAGCGCCGAAAAAACTTGGGCAGCAGTTGCCAGTCATCTTTGTCGCGCATCTTGGAGATCTCGTCGGAGTCCGGATTCTCATCTCGTGAGGCCCACACAATAGAGAGTGACGCTCCCAAGGAGAGACACAGAAGGTAGACTTGTTGAGCGACAGAGTTCAGTGACAGGCTCGAGCGAGAGCCGTGCCGGCAAACTGGAAGCATACTCTTATTATCTACCAAGACCTGCACTCGTCTGCCTGCGATCAGGTGCGACAGGGACTTCAAGACGAAGAGTAGACCACGAGTCTCACGGTGTGTCGAGGACTCCACACGTTCCCACGGAAGGAAGAAGCCGTGAGCTTTCGCGACTGGGTCTGAGCTGCCATCGGTCGGTCTGGCCAGACCGCCCCAGCCGATGCCTGAGGCATCACACTCCAGAAAAACGGACAGTTTGTTGTCCAGGTCAGGAACGATGCGCCCAGTAAACTGCTGCCTAGACACTCGGGCCCAGAGCCGTAGCTCCTCACGGGATTCCTCAGAGAGGGCAACGTGGTGACCCCACCGTTCTGCTTGCGCAATGTTGGCATACAGACCTCTGGAAAAGAGGCGAGAAACTGGGCCCAACGCTAGCCCCATGGAAATCAATTTCCCAGTACAGCTGGCCAAGAACTTGACTCTGTGGCGCTTGCGGTGGCTATGCAGCAGGGACTGGATGTCGAGCTGAAGGGCATCCCATCGCTTCTGAGGCACAGAGAAGGTGCCAGCTACGGTGTCCAGATCAAACCCCAGGTGGGTGATGGTGGTGCTGGGGTTCAGACTGGATTTCTTGAAGTTGATGTTGACATGAGCGCGCTCAACATCGGCCAGCACTTGCTGAGTAGTCAAATGTGCCTTACTGACAGAGCCAGAGATGAACAGCCAGTCATCAAGATAGCACCAGAACTCCCATGACTTTAGAAAAGCAGCGGGGGGCATCAGACAGCCCAAAGCATAGAACTCGCCAAGTGTAGAATTTTCCTCTCCATTCAAACCCGCTGTAAGGAGCAGCTGAGTCATGGAGGCGGACATGGTAGTAGCTCTGAGTCAGATCCATGCTGGTCAGCATGTCGCCGGGATTAACCAGGTCTTACAACTTAGATAACGACTCCATCTTGAAGGGAGTGTAAACCAAGTGTTTGTTGACATGACGCTGATCGCAGATCAGCCTGAGTCCACCAATTGACATCTCCGTTGTCTACTCCGATGGTGTCAGCCGCCCCCTGACAGTGCGCGCGGCACATGCCCCCGGCATGACAGCCACCATGGGGTTTGGGAACCACACCCAAAGGGTTCAGCACCACAGGACGCATAGGTTCCTCTCTGATATGGCCCAGTGGCAATAACAGAGCGATCTGCCCATCAATAAAATCGGGGTGCTGCAGCGCGGAAGGGTGATTCGGTAGATGACTGGGTGGTGCGGGACCATCAGCCCAGTTCATACGGTAGCCATGCCTGACCCAATCTCTGACCTGACTGTCTCTGACTGAGTCAGTGATGCTGTCCCAAAATTGCCAGCCTTTACGGATAACACCGGCCGATTCCACAGGAGAATTGACGTCCAGAGCCGGCTCATGAGGAAGCTCAAAATTAGCTGACGTTAAAACTGTCACAAAATGCCAACGCCACAGACAGCATCACAGTGGTCAGCAAGCAGCATGGATGACTGCTGCATGCATCAACAATGAGTTTGAACTCGAAATCGTCTGAAACTGAAAATAACAGTATTTCCAAATTAAATATCGCTCCGACACAACGGGAGATATGAAACGTCACACAGGGTGTGCCGCTCTTTACACGCATGCATCGCCGGCCAACTGATGGAAAGTTGTAGAGGCAACTGCCAGAGGCAGCACAGAGTCGCAGGGAACATCATATACATTACATACGAGGTATCTCTCGGAGATACACCACCTAACAGGTGACTCTCCCTGAGGAGATCAGAGCTGCTATGACACGAGCCTGAGCTCAGCTCCCGGAGGAGGGCTAACAGCTGCCCGGAGGCCTAACTGCAGCTACACGAAACACCATCACTGGCCAGGCCAGGAGGATTGCAGACTCCACAGCTTCAGCGACGTGCACTCGGGCAGTCCCTACTGAAGTGTCCTCTCCTCTGGCAGCGATAGCAGGTGATGTCCGCAGCAGAAGACCGACCAGGAAGAGACTTCTCCTCGCGACGGCCGCCCTCCTTCCGGTTGTCGCTCCCACGGCGGAAAAACTCGGGCTTGCGAGAAGAGGAAGAAGGCTTCGCGCGCGAAGAAGAAGAGGAAGGTTTCTTGGCATTGACCTTCTCAATCGCCTTCTTCAGCTCCTTGTTGTCCGCTGAGCCCTTCTCGCCGAGAGGGTCCACTGCATCGAACTCCTTGGCGACTTCCGCGCCGTACTCATGCTCCACATGCAGCTTCTTGCCACGCTTGTTAATCCGAAGAGCCACAGTGGTACACAATGCCAGCGCCGCGGTAATCGTCTTGAACAGCTCCGCAGACGAAGCTGGCGAGGAAGCAGGAAGATCGGTGCCGTCCTCCACCAAGTTACGCAGAGGCTCCTCCGCCGGTGCCAAAAAGTCATAGATATGGAAGACGTCGTCTAGGTCGCGTTGAAGAATACGAGCATCAGCGGTATGGCGGCGGTTAACCTTACCATCTTTGTCCAGCCAGCCATCCTCGGGTGCGTTGATGGAGCGAGACGGTGCTTCCACAGCCGGAGGTTGAGCTGGTTTCTTGCCCTTGCGGTCGTAGTCGGCGTCCCCCTCCGCAACGCGTTTCGAAGCTGAAGCCGAAGTG
>VCJN01002126.1:0-30949 GCA_006384855.1 Tetraselmis striata | reverse complement strand
CCAAATTGTCTATAACATGATAAAAATACAACGCAGGGAAGCCATCAGCGCGCATATCAATGATACAGCAATACACTAAACAATGAAATTGCGGGCATACTCCCCTGTCCAGCAGCCAACTCCTGCCCCCCCACCCAAAGCCCTTGCGCGCCATCAGTGTGCAATGCACCACTGGTGTGCACTGGAGGAGAGGCTGACCGCTGGCTGCTGCCCCAGGTTCTGCTCATCGTGCTCCTGGGCTTCCTGCTGTCCTGGCGCGGCCTGTTCCCCCCCCGGCCTTTGTGGGCCCGCTAGGCAAGCCCCTCCCCGCCTTCCCCCTCCCCGCCCACCCTCACCCCACGCCAACCGCTTCACGCCACCCTGCTTTTGTGCCTGCCGGTCCATCAACCCTTTAAACCTGGCGTGACCCTCACCGCCACCACTGACCCCACCCCCCCCCTCCCCCCTCCCCCCCCATCCACCCACCAAAAAATCCTTGTCCCCTCCGTCCGGCGTCCCCTGCAGGCGCGCCTCTCCCTTCGACGTCTTCCTGCCGGCCATCCTCTTCACCTCTGTGTGCCGCGCCTGTAATCACTGGAAAGGTTGGCGCCCTATCCGCCCGCCCCCCTCACAGCGCCTGGCAGTGCATGCCACCGTGCTTATGCCACGGCCCACCGACGCAGCAATGCCCTGACGCGCTGCTGCACTGCCAACCCCCCCCCCCCCCTCTCCCCCCCTCCCTCCTTCTGTCCTGCCCCGCAGCTGATCAGCTTCTGGGTGTTCCCGATATGGACTGCCATCGTGGTCGTCTGCGGACTCATCCTAGGCCTGGCGACCGGGCGGCTGTTGCGCCTCAGGGACTCCCCCAGGCGCATGGTGCCCCTCCCCCCCCCTCGGTTTTTCCCTCCCTACGCAAACAGAATTCCCCCTCCCTCCCCCCCCCCCCCCCTGGCGCTCCTGTCATCGGCCCCCTCTGGTTGACCCTCCTCCCCCTTTTCCCTTCTGCCCACCGTCTGTGTATTGCAGCTGGCGCTCACTGCGGCTTTCCCCAACTCCGGCTACCTGCCGCTGCTGCTCATGCCAGCCTTCTGCCGCCTGCACCCCGTGTTTGCGGACGACCCAGACGCCGCAGACCGCAGCATCGCCTACGTTTCCGGTAGCCCCCCCCTGGCGCCCGTACCTGCCCAAAGCATGCTTTGTGGCCTGGAATCGTTTGATGCGACAGCTGGCTGGCGGCTCGCGCAGTGTATGTCATCGTGCTGTCCATCGTACTGTGGGTGGTCGCGACCGCGTGGATGCGGCACCCACCCGCTGAGGAGGAGGAGGAGGAGGAGGAGGAGGAGGAGGAGGAGGCGGCGGCGCATGCGGGCCCCCCTGCCGCCCCCAGCAGCAGGCTGGCGCCGCCGTCCAGGCTGTACCGCCGTGCTGTCTGCCACCACGCAGGCGCTCGGCATTGAGCCCCCCTCCCCCAACACCCCACCCCCCTCGCCTATGGTCCATTTTGTCGTCCTGCCCTTACCCCTCTTGCTTTTCTGTATTCCAGCACCCGTCGCCTGCGCCCTCCTCCCCAGTTGCCGTTCAGGAGGCGGTGCTGAGACCATCTCCTCCCCCTCTCTCCCTGTGGGATGTGCCGTTCATCGCATGCAGGCCTGCAGGCCGTACCGCCGGCCTGTGTGACGCGATGGCCCCCCGCTCCTGGGCCCGCGCCCTGTCCAGCCGGCTCAGTGTCCGTCTCAGCCGGCGCCGACCAAAGCGAAATGGTGGACAGCGCGGTGTGGGCGGCAAAGGGTGGGAACGGGCAAGGCACGCTGCGCCCGGGGGCCCGAGCCCGGCGCGGAGGCAGGAGGGAGCGCGGGGCTGCAGGGGCGGCGCGAGGCTAGGGAGGAGGCGGGGGCGGTGCGGCTGGAGGTGCTGGGGAGCGATGGCGAGAGCGACGGCAGCGGCTGCCGTGACGAGAGGGAAGAGGGCGCCTGCGAGCCTCGAGGGGCGGTGGCGGGGGCGGTAGACGCGGGAAGGTGGGAAGAAGAAAGTGTAGCAAAGGCGTCAGCGGATGAGGAGGAGGCGGAGGAGGCGGGAGGAGGAGGGGGGGAAGGAGGAGGAGTACCAGGGAAGCTGCGGGAGCACCAACTGAGAAGAAGCAGCGCGCTTGGGCGGCTGTCAGGGGATGGTGTGGCGCGGCGGGGCGAGCGGGCCGCAGCGGTTGTGGCGCCACCCGGTGGTGACCAACCCGCTGCTGTCGTGCTTTGCGGGGCTGGCGGTGGGCGTGGTGCCGCCGCTGAAGGCGGTGCTGGTGACGCCCAACGCGGCGCTGAACTGGCTGTTCGAGGGGCTGGTCACCGTGGGGCAGGCGGCGACGCCCGTGGCGATGATGATCATGGGCGCGCAGCTGCAGGCGAGCCTCGCCGCGTCGCGCTCCGCGGGCCCGCGCCGCCGGTCGTCGGCAGCCGCCTCGCGCGCGCCGCCGCGCCGGTGGCCAGCGCCACCATCCGGCTGCTGCTAGGTGCCGGCGGCGGCGGTCGGCTTTTGCGGGTGCCGCTGCACTCCATTGGCGCGTTTGCGGGCGACCCGCTGCTGCTGGTGACGATGCTGGTGGAGGCCAGCACCCCCGCGCGCTCAACCTCATCCTCATCGCCATGCGCCAGGGGCACGACGCGCAGGCGATGGCGCGCATGCCTGCTCATCCACTACTGCGCCTCTGTCATCACGCTGTCCGCCGGGCTGTCGGTCTCGGTCTGGCTGGCCTTACTATGCGCCGGTCTTTGCCTACGATTAGAGCAGCCCGCGACCGACCCCTTGTTCCCTGAGAATAATGAGGAGGAGGAGGAGGAGGAGGAGTAGTGTGCGATCCATGGTCACCTAAGCTCGCAAGCCCAAAGGCTGGCCACCCATACCTATGCTGCCAAGCGGCATAGCTACAGTTTTTGCGCCTATCTGTGTGGTCATGGAACCACACTCAGACACCCATTTTGTGTTTTGGCATCTTAAAAAGGGAGGTATGATTCGCTGAATGGCGGCCTTGCGAGGTGGCGGCGATTCATACTGATAGTAACGGCTACAGCCTCCATGTCGCCAGTTTACATCTCAGTGACACTGGCGGCTCAGTGACACTGCACAGCGGGAGTGCTTTGGACTGCACCCATGGGGCGTTAGGGCATTATTTTAAAATAAGTAAATGGTGGTGTCTGGATGGTGTCACCTGCCTTTGGGTGTTGATACTGGTGCCCCGGCGATGAGTGATGAACGGAACCTGGGCCCACTCGCTGTGACATGAAAGAAGAGCGGCGGGGCGATATCACAAGTTTGGGTTGTACATGTACACCGCTGGCATGTACACCAGTGAGCTGGATCCGGACCGAACAGAGGTGTGTGTGTGTGTGTGTGTGTGGGAGGGGGGGGTTCCAACGCGTGTATGATGTGCACGTCTGCTGTTCTTCTTTCATGCCTGTTGGAACATTTTCATGTTCATACCTTAGGTTATAATCCTTATTTCAAAGGGTTACTTGCCTGTAGTACCTGTACAGGTATAGGTACCCAGATACCGGTATTGATTGAAAATCACTTTCGTCGGTCCAACACGCGCCCAACTCTATCCTTACTCGCTGGGGTGTTAGGGCATTATTTTCAAAAAAACAAAATGGTGGTGCCTGGAGTGGGTAGTATAATCTGCCCCTGAGTGTTGATATTAATGGGGTGTCACGGCATTATATTTTTTTTAACAAACAAATGGTTGTGTCTGGGTAGTGTCACCGGCCTTGTGTTGATACTGGTGCCCCGGCGATGAGTGATGAATAAAACTTGGGCCCACTTGCTGATGTGACATGGAAGAAGAGCGGCGGGGCGATGTCACAAGTTTGGGTTGTACATGTACACCTTTGGCATGTACACCAGTGAGCTGGATCCGGACCAAACAGAGGGAAGGGGGGGCCAATGCGTGTTATGATGTGCATGTCTGCTGTTTGTCTTTCATGCCTGTTGGAACATTGTCATGCTCATACCTTAGGTTATAATCCTTATTTCAAAGGGTTACTTGCCTGTAGTACCTGTACAGGTATAGGTACCCAGATACCGGTATTGATTGAAAATCACTTTCGTCGGTCCAACACGCGCCGAACTCTATCCGTACTCGCTGGGGTGTTAGGGCATTTTTTTCAAAAAAACAAAATGGTGGTGCCTGGAGTGGGTAGTATAATCTGCCCCTGAGTGTTGATATTAATGGGGTGTTACGGCATTATATTTTTAAAAACAAACAAATGGTTGTGTCTGGGTAGTGTCACCGGCCTTGTGTTGATACTGGTGCCCCGGCGATGAGTGATGAATAAAACTTGGGCCCACTTGCTGATGTGACATGCAAGAAGAGTGGCGGGGCGATGTCACAAGTTTGGGTTGTACCCGCACACCGTTGGCATTTACGCCAGTGAGCTGGATCCGGACGAAACAGAGGGAAGGGGGGACCAATGCGTGTTATGAT
Organism: Tetraselmis striata; assembly: GCA_006384855.1. Taxonomy (NCBI): domain Eukaryota; kingdom Viridiplantae; phylum Chlorophyta; class Chlorodendrophyceae; order Chlorodendrales; family Chlorodendraceae; genus Tetraselmis; species Tetraselmis striata. The sequence continues at coordinate 26,502 of VCJN01002126.1, read as the reverse complement.
GTGCACGTCTGCTGTTCGTCTTTCATGCCTGTTGGAACAGTTTCATGCTCATGCTAGGAGTCTTCGCTTCATCCCTATAATCCTTGTGGTTATGGTTTTTTAAGGATTATGGTTATAATAATCCTTATTTCAAAGGGTTACTTACCTGTAGTACCTGTGCAGGTACAGATATAGGTACCCAGGTACCGGTAGTGATTAAAAATCACTTATTCGTCGGTCCAACACCCGCCCAACTTCTATATCCTTACTCGCTCCGGCAGCAGTGCGCTGATGCTTTGTTTTTTTTTCGCCCCCGGGCCTGATGCTTTTTTAGAAAAAAATTTAAAATCCTTTTATATATTTAATTAAATAATCCTTAATGGACGGCGGCACTTTAAATGCTCTCGTGTGCGTTCGTGGTCTAGTTATTTATACAGCAGGCGCTTACTTTTATCGCGTACTGTTAGCGCGAAATAAATAATACCGTTTCATGTTCGCGTGGATTCCGGAAAAACCCCAGAGCCCTATTAACCCGGCCACTCAACTACCAACTCGGCGAATGGGTTTCTGTACTCGTACGGATATTCGAGCACAATGTATTGGTACGTAGGCTACTCCTTGGCTACTCATCCTACGCGCCAAAGTAACATAAACGCATCGACATATGGTCGCTACTATTCTGCGCCAACGATGATGATGAGCCGATGACGGATCGAGTACGGCATCACAGCGTCGTCCGCGCCCGTATCGTCTCCGTCTGCTGTCGCTGCCAAGACGAGATCGTCGAGGACAAGACGACGCACGGCCGGAGTGTACTCGCGACCATCAAGCCACACGCGCGCTCGTGACGGCATGCCTGTTCACGAGAGGCGGCATAGAATGCGATAGCAGCTGCACAGAAATCTTAAGTGTACCCTGCTGGAGTGTGCCTCTCGTCTTCTCTCGCGCTTGTCGAACCCAGCGGCGGGCTCCGCTAGCAGTCAGCCGCAGGACGCGAAACGCCAAGTGGTAGATAATTCTGACGGCCTTCATTCGCAGCGCCTACCGCCAGGGAAGCGCAGGCGGGCCCAGTGACGGCACGGAGACCATTTCTCACAGGTGCCAGGAGCTGCGTACCTGTGCTGGCGGGAACACAGCTCGGACCTGAGTAGGACAGGAGTCAGGGATTGGGCTCGGCGGGAGGAGGGCGCTATGGCGCATATGCACGACTACCCAGGCTTCGGCCGCCGGGCCGCCATGCGCTCTCCCGACCCACCGGGCGGGCCGGCGGTGCCGCGGCAGGGGGACGCCGACGCGAAGCAGCGGCGCGAAGAGTTGATAGCGCAGGGTATCAGCCTGGACGAGTCTATAGAGAAATGTGGCTTTGGCGCCTTTCACTGGGTCGCCTTTCTGTTCGTCGCGGTGGCAGGCTTCCCTCCGACAAAGGAGATGGTGCGCAGCCAGGCATGCTTGGTATAAAGGCTACTATGGTGCTTGAATGACTGTAAAACGGATGAGAGATGTCGCTAACATCACCCCGGTCACTAACTTGTCTGTGAAGGCATGAAATGAAGAGTCGTAAGTAAAATAATTTATAATACAAGGCTAATCCTCGCTCGCGTGAAGTCTTGCTCAACTTCCGACCCCCCCCCCCCCCCCCCCCCCCCCCTCCACCGGCCGTGCCCCTTCCGTGGCCCCTTCCCTGTACAGGTAACGATGTCCTTCCTTGGGCCGGCGCTAGTTTGCAGCTGGAATCTGACGCCGGAGCAGGAGGCGACGGTGCAGTTCGCCGTATTTCTCGGCGCGCTGCTGTCGTCACCCGTAATGGGCTTCCTCTCGGACGTAGTGGGTACGCGCCCTGCTCGCCCTGCTGCGCGCGGACAGCGGCGTCGACGTCGATAGAGGATTGGCTTCCACGCGGCTCTCGTTGTGGCTCACCTACGTGGCTCCTCGCAGGCCGGCGGCCCGTGATCCAGCTGACGCTCTTCCTGTCCAGCGTGCCGGCGCTGCTGTGCGCGGTGGCGCCCGACTACCGCACGCTGGTGGGGCTGCGCTTCCTCACCGGCGCCGGCGCCGCGTGCGACCCCGTGCTCTTCACCTACTTCTTAGAGTTGCTTCCCGAGGCGCACCGCGGCAAGCAGGTGGTGGCCCTCACGCTGGTGTGGATGACGTCAATGGTCTTCGAGGCCGGCCTCGCCCGGGCGACGCTGACCGACTTTGGCTGGCGGACGTTCCTGCTGGGCTCGGGCGTCCCCGCGCTGATCGCGTGGTTCATGTCATGGTTCATGCTCGAGTCGCCGCATTTCCTGCTTGTGAAAGGTGAGAAGCAGCCTCAAGCCCTGGGACCCCGGCCTCCCAACTATGCGCCTCCTCGCGTTCCCGCCTCACACTTCGCCATACGCTAGCGTAACACACAGCTCTTTATATAAAACTGGTGACCAGAGTACCACATCTGTGTACTGCATCTATAAGCAAAACGAATGCCATCATACATGGCTGTCTATCGCGACTACTGCAAATGTATGTGCATCGCCAGGGCATCGTTCAATTTTGTACCCAGGATGCCTTTTTAACGTCTAATTAGTGCAGTGAATTTGCGCAAGTATTCACAATCAAAAATAGAGGCGTAATCACGGAACCGTTTTATTACGATGCTCAGGCAAGACGGAGCGCGCCAAGGACGCGATGTCCACCATCGCCTGGATGAACAGGGTGGACATCCCGCGCGCGGCGATGCGCTTTGAGTACGCCGACTCGGACGAGGAGGAGGAGAGCAGCAAGGGCGGCGAGGGGGCGCGGGGCGGCTGCTTCCACACCTGGGTCGGCGGCCCCTGCTACGAGGTCTACGGCGTCATGGGCAACCTGCTCAAGCCCGGCATGGCGAAGACCACGGTGCTGATCATGGTCTTCACGTTTGCAGTCAGCTTCGGCACCATCACGCTGGTGGACTACACGGTGAAGATCTACTCGGAGCAGTCCGCCAGGCAGATGCAGATGTGCACCCCCAACGGCAACATCCTTTACACCATGTACGAGTACGAGTCGATGATGCTGGCCAGCGCGTCGGGCATGATGGGCGTGCTCGTGGCCTTCCTCATCGTCGATTGCCTGGGCCGCAAGTGGACGCTCTTCTGGATGGTGCTCGCCAGCGCCGCCTTCACGTCCGGCATGCTCTTCACCATGCGTGATGTCTCCATAACCAACCTGCTCATCACCGGCGCGCGGACCGCCATCCACGGCGCCTACCCCGTGGTGGGCATCTACATCGGGGAGCTGTATCCCACCAAGTTCCGCGCCACCGGTGCGTCCTGCCTCCCCTCCCATCTCAACCCCTCACCATAGACAGAACTGTCTGCCCCCCCCCCCCCCCCTCCTCCGCCCATCATCGCCAGGCGCACCTCCCACCCACCATCGGCAACTTGTGCTGCCCTTTTTACAAATTACAACAAGCCCTTTGCCCACATGGTATAGCATGCATTCGGGTGGCAGTGCCAGTACGTACGGATACAAACGGTGGCCACGTAACCGTCGTGTCGCGCTGTCATTGGCCCCGGAGCACTACGCCCAGCAACCTACAGCAGTATGCCGGGTGGCGCTACACAGCCCCTCCCCCTGACGGACGCACGGCAGAGATAGCCTGCGTGCGGCTGCCGGTGCGGTCGCGGGGCGAGTGGGCCCTGCAGTCGCGTGTAAGGCTGAGCGAGCCGTGCGCCGCCGCAGGCGAGTCGATGGCGGAGACATTCAACAGCATGGCGTACATGCTGGGGCCGTACGTGGTGGACGTGATGTACGCGCGCGGGCAGATGGTGACCAGCGTGCTCATCATGGTGGGCGTCATGCTGTTGGGCGCGCTCGCGACGCTGGCCTGCCCGCGGGAGGTGAGCGGGCAGAGCCTGTCGCAGGGCACCATCAAGGGCTCCTTCCACGCCAAGGACCCGCCGGCGCCGGATGAGGAGGCGCCCACACGCGCGGGAGCCGGTGCGCGCCTGGGCCTACCGGTCTCCCCTCCCCTCTTTTGTGGTGGTTGAGACAGTGCTCGGTGTGGGCAGTCTCCAGGTGCCTGCGTAGTAGGCTGTTGCGCGTTGAACTTCCCCTCCTCTACTGGGGTATATATTATGTAAGTTTATGTAGAAAGTAAAGTGTATAGAATATATGTAACGATTCTACAGATAGATATAGGTATGCATAAAGAGACAGATGCCTATAAGTATGTATTAGTCTATACGCGCCAAATTATAATAATATACGTAATACCCCGGCAACCATCCTCCCCATGGACTGCAACACCACAATTTTACCTCCCCGTCATTGTACCGGCCCGATGGTAGGTACATCTACAGGTGCTCAAGAGAGCCTGATCCATGCCCGCCCGTTCTCGGCATTCCGCGCTTGCTGCACGCCTATCACACCGCCCACGAGCGACAAGTGCCTTGTAGTCAAAGAGACCCGCTGACCCCCCCCCCCCCCCCCCCCCCCCCCGGGTTTGCCCCTCAGCTGGTGTCTCTCGAGACAAAGTATCGGCGGGCGCTGTCCCAAAGGCAGCGGCTCCCGCCACCCGCGCAGCCTGAAAACGCCCAAGCTCTTGAAGAACCTCTTCAATGCGGCCGGCCCGCAGCGGCCCTGCGCATGGGCTCGTCAACGGGCCAACCACCAGAATAAGACGACGCCCGGAAGACCCGGCGAGGGACACACTTCCCGGTTGATTCATTGCGGAGATGGTCGGGTTTACGACTCAGTAATCCCCCCCCCCCCACCCCCCCCCTCCCCCCCAACCCAAGCGCGTGTGGGGCCACTAGAAAGAGCACCCGGGACTGCGGGGCTCCCTGAAGTGTCTCTTTTTCACCCTAGTTTGGGGCAGCCCCAGCGCGACCTATGGCCGCGGTACAACAGCCGCTCGGGATGTCTGGCATTGACACCACGAGGCCGACAACAGCGACCGACCGCATAGACTGGCAACACGCGCCGAAGCGCGAAAACTGCAAAGCAAAGCCGAAGGAGAGCAAACGCAACCCTGATGTAAATCCATAGTTTCTGCTGTGTAACGCGGCCCCATTGCACAGTACAACAGGAATTCCGCCCCCATTTTCCCGAGAATCCAAGTATATTTACAAAGCTTATCGTCCCAGATTAATAATTGTCTCGCCAGGGATAGGCCGTGTGCAATATCGGGTGGCCGGGAGAGGACGGGTGGCAGAAAAAAACCCATTGCAACACCTCTACCGGAGGCCGGTTTAGGCCGCGATCCGGTTTCCGAACGACATGCCTAGACGGCAGCTCTGATACGGCCACCAGGCAGAACATCGCGGCGCAGAATAACACGTGAGGTCAGTGACGCTCCCGGTCGTGTTGCAGGAGTACCAAAATTGCCCTCCATGATGGGCGCCCGGGCGGCACGGTGAGCACTGTCTAGGGGCTTGGGGTCTGGTGATGCCCCGGTGTCCCCTCCCGTCACGCGGCCAGGGTGCCCACCACCTTGTACTTGGAATCGAACTTGCGCTCCCACTCGCCCAGGGTGCGAGTCTCCGTGTGGCTCAGCCCCTCCAGGTTGGCGTTGAAGTCCTGCAGGGGGGGAGAGGGGGGGGGGGGGGGGGGGGGGGCGCGCTCAGCGACCAGCCGGGGGCGGCACAACCGAAAGCCCTAGTTCCATCACATAAACCCTAGTTACACCACAGCGCTCCCGTGCCATTCACTTGCCTCAACGGGCTCCAGAATAACACTTTTTTTCCGAGACACTGCGCCGACAACGGCGCGGTGCAACATTGACAAACCGCAGCAACAGTAAAATCATTCCCTGGTCAGGGTCGAGTAACCGTTGACGATGCGCCAACCCCATGAGGCGCATGTCAACCATATCTTACCAGGTTGATCGCGATGTCAAGGTGTGACGCTCAACATGGTCTGCCAATCCGCCACATGCAGGCAGGCAATGGCAGGCTCCACCCCAGGCCCCAGCCCCAGGGCAAACCGCGGTGCCGAGGGCCTTCCTTCGCTTACGACCACGGCGGGCCCGCGTCCCGGTGCTCACGGGCGGTTCGCGTGCCATTTGTGCGGCCGGTTATTAATGTATCCCAGATCGTGGACTCAAAACGGGAATGGCTTGAAACACCGCCGCATGGCATATCGTGCAACGATGCCCCGGGTGGGCCGCTCAGCCATTCCCTGCCCAGCGCTGCACCGTCTTTGTCACACTGCACCCAACACCTGCTGCGCCGCCCCACAGGCACCGGCGCTTGTTGTGATAAGACTCGGATGCAGACCAACAGCAGCTGCAACACCCGCCGACAACCCCCTTGCTAGCTAGCTAATGTGAATGTCACTCCGCCTAGACAGGACTGAAGCAAGGCACCCGCTTTTGGGGTCGCGCGATGCCCTCTAGCTACCCCCTAGCTGCCCTCTAGCTACCCCCCCGGGCCTTTGCGCCTGGCGCGTGCATCGTGGTTTGAACCTCGGGCAGCTGCAATTCCACGCATTGTCCGCGCCTACCACTGCTCATGAGCCTTCGGGATTTGAGTGAGGCGATGGCCAGAGTGGCTAGGCAAGACCTACCAGTGCAATGGCACGTGTATGGCGTCTGTGGCCGAGGGTCACACGCGCCTAGGTCACGATCTAGACATACAGCAGGGTTCTGGCCCTGGCTCCGCGAGTACTTTTACCACACCATATGGAGTGGCATGCGAGCCCCCCCTCCTCCCTCTCCCTTCGAGACGCCGACACCAGCGGGATGCCCATCCAAACCAGGTTTATGTGCTTAAGGTTTTAAGTGTAGAATCTGAAGGTATAGGGTTTCAGGCCGTTAACCCTCCTTGCGCACCGCCCCCCCCCCCCCCCCCCACCCCCCCCCCAAAAAAAATCAGCGCGCACACCTGCTTGTCCAGCGACGTCTTGGCCAGCGCGCGCGCCACCTCGCAGCCCGCAAAGGGGTAGGCGCCGCCGGGGCCGTAGAAGTCGCGCCCCTTGGAGACGTCGTACACGCGGCCGCGGATGGACAGCAGGATGGGCTTGTCGGGGTCGGAGCCGTCGTAGGTGGCCAGCTCCTCGGGGGACAGGCGCAGCGACTCGCAGATGCTGCCCACCTGGCGGCAGGGCAGACGGCAGGGTAGCGTCTCAGCCGTCATGGCGCCCCTCGGTACACACATGTGCCGACGCGTCTATTGGAACCTTAATTAAAAGCCTACAGTTTGGCGTGCATGCTACCTAGAGGACCATTCGCAATAGCTTCGCTATAGTTTCCTGTACATTAAATCTCTGGCAGGCAGGGCAGGTCCTCCTTCGCAGTGTTCTTATTCCCGCATCGGCACCCGTGTACGACACGTGTGTGTGTGCGTATGTGTACCTCTAATAAATGTAGATGTAGTTAAACAAGTGTTCGTAGGCAAATAGAAGATGCATGACCATGGAGTCCCCCGACTGCATAACAACTTGAATGATAATAATAAAACACGTCAAATCAGTGCAGCATCAGGACGATGCCGTCCGACCGCAAATTTTCCCACACGCATGGCACGTTCTAACCGTGCCCATGATACAGGTAGGCCCATTCGCAGTCTAGGGCGCTTGGCGGGCAGGCGGGGCGCACCACGGTGTACTTGTCGCTGAACTTGTCCTCCCACTCCTTCAGGTAGCCCAGCTGCTCGGGTGTCACCTCGCTGAGGTCACCTGCCAGTGCAGGACAGGCCGCTCCTCAGCCTCAACCTCCCACCTCACCCCTCTCAGACTCCCAAGCCATGCCATGCCGTGGAAGGGGGGGGGAAGGGGGGGGGGGGGGGGGGGGGGCGCACCGTGCAGGTCCTCCGCCTGCAGCGACATCTTGGCCAGCGCGCACGAACACTCATGGCCCGCAAAGAGGTTGTACCCGCCGCCTGGGGTGTGTGTGTATGTGTATTGGGGAGAGGGGGGGGGGGGGGGGGGGGGGGGGGGGGGGGGGAACCAAGCGCTTAATGGCTGCGTACCGCTGCACGGGAATCATGGCGGGATGAGGTTGAAAGTGGGGTGAGAGGGGGGATGGCGGGGAAACGGGGGAGGTGGGATGGGTGCGCACCCGGCCCGTAGAAGTCCCTCCCCTTGGACACGTCGAACACGCGACCGCGCACCGCCAGCAGGATGGGCTTTGTCACGTCCGCGCCAGTGTAGCCCTGCAGCTCCTCCAGTGAGATCTCGCCGACCTGGGCGCGACAGGGGGCCCAGTCGCTCAGGACGGTGCCGAGGCCCCGGGGTAGCCTGGGCCAATCCAGGAGGGGGTGGGGCAGCCAGCGTGTCCATGCCCCCTGTCCTTCGCGCATTCGCTGCCCCAAGCAGACGTCCGGCCTCAGGCCTGCCTTGAGTGGGGTACATGTAGCCCGATTTCTCGCTGTATTTAGCTGAACCAAACTGAAGCCAGAGTTCAGGCCTTGCATTCAGCCGGAACTCCCCTGAATTAAGTTCCGGCTTCAGTCGAAACCTCGTGGCCCCAGTTACCCGAAACCCTGCCCGATCCAGGCATATCTGCTTTATAGAGTCCTGTCAGAAAGAACAAGAGAGAGCGGTGGCTACACCTGGGTCTGGCTGGTGACGTGTCTTCCCATGGTGGTGGTGGTGGTGGTAATGGTGGTGGTGACCCCTCCCCCTGCGAAAGCACACCTCATGGCCTCCAGGATTTGTGCCCACACCTGACTCACTCCATCCCCCCTTCCCCCTGCTGAGCACTTCCTCAAACAGGAACCTGCTCGCGCGCGGTGGATGTTGTGCGGCGGATGTCCCAACGCATTCAGATGCCCTTATGGGGGTAGAGGTGAAGGGTGCGAAGAGTGGGCAGAGGCGCGGCGGCTAGGCGCGCACCATGCGATGCCCCTCGCCCTGCGGCTCGGCTGGCGGCGGCGGCGGCCCCCGAAGCGCAGAACGAAGCGCGACATAGAAAGCGAGCGTGGAGGCGAGCAGCACCAGCAGCGAGCCGGCGCGCTCCGCCAGGAAGGCCGCCACCGCCGCCGCCAGCTCCGCCGGCCCCAACATTCAGGCAGCTGATATGCGCGAGTTCGGAGTGGGGACTGCTGGGGGCTGCTCTGCTAGTCTTCCGCTGCGATGATAGAGCTTTCGTGTGAGGGGGGCGGTCCGGTGCTGGAAGGTGGCTAACAACAATCTTTGCGCACCCTTGCCGCGCTAGCTCTGACTGCCTTTTAATTTTATTGTTCCGGGCGCCCCGGCCGGGCGAGGACTGCTGCTGGCCCTGCCTGGGAGAGGAATGGCCCAGGCCAGGTTCCGGGGTATCGTCGCCATCTGATGCTTCAGTGTTGCGATACATGCCGTGTAGTAGTAGCATTTATTACGGCTTTAAGTGGCGCACTTTGAAAAATCCTTATATAATAGTTGCTATATTAAACTCAACCCTGCTGCGGAGTGCAATCCGTGCAGCATATCTCAAAAACGGCCTTCGCTGTACTGTATACTGTCGTACATTTTGTTTATGGGCGCGATCAGCAGTCCGGGAGGCCCTGCTCCTGACTGGGTAGCAACGATGCTCAGTTCTAATCCGTTATTTACCGTCGTCAAGCCAATGATTGCAAATATTTTATGGGTCAGACCGTCACTCCGCCGTCGTTCAGTACCCGGTAGCAGCAGCTGCCGCAAACCGCCCAGCCTGCTGTGCGCGTGCCAGCATCACGTGTGTCGACCGCGTGCCGGCGGCGTCGCGACACGATGCTGAATTTATAAATAATATATTCATCATATCGGGCATGAGACGAGCGCCGAGGGGTGATTGTTTCGTTTATATTCCTCGTGTGGGACGCCTTAATACCGCACACAATAACTTGCTGTGCCCTCCGGGCGCAGCAACTCCGAACTCTTCCAGACGACGCTGCTGAGATGAGGGACCTCGATCGTGGCCGTGAAGCTGCCGGACTCGTCAGCGCTCCGACCGTGTTCGGAGAATTCCCATCCCAACAGGTGGAATTAACGACTCACCATGCAGTGCAGCATGCGTTGCCCCTCTGCCGCTATGTCCGTTTCGCCCTCTCGTACAGAACGCACCGGCCCGGTGAAGTCGTGTCGCCCTCTGGACGAGCGCTGCCGCGCGCGCATCAGGTTCGGGAAGAAGACACCCCATCGCGCAGCACAGGACCGCCAGTTTCGAGGCAGGCCCGTCTCTCCAGGGCGCAGAAATACACTGGCAACGTCACACGCCGCACCGGATGTCGTCGATGCCGTTCAGGTATGCTGTCGGGGGCAGTCTCTCAGCTGGTGCCGTTGCCGGGTGTCGCACGGTAGCCAAAGCCATGCGCCATCAATTGTTTCCCGTCAATGATGATGATGATCACTATTTGCGATTCACATACTGTAGCGCTACCCATTGACCAGCATCAAGGACACGTGCTGTTTAGGGCATCTGTAGGACTGATTTCCAAACACAGATTCCGTCTGAATAGCCAAACGTTACGGGCTCCAGGGCGAATCCAGGCCCTGAAATCATCCATGTTCCAGTTGAATTCATCTGAGTTCCTAAACATTTAATCCTGCCTGAGCCGAATACCTCCCAGGGGCGCCTCCACACAAACCTGTCCACCGGCCGGCCACCCTCTCTCGCTGCGCGCCGCTGCGCGGCGTGGATTTGAGCAGGCTTGCCCATGAGCCGCAAATGTTTTGGCAGTCATGCTAACTGGTGGCATGTGTCAGACGTTTGAGCCGCAGCTGGACCCGCTGCCGGCCATAGCAGCTGCCTTTGTATTCGCAGCCTTTGTTGCGGTGCAGACGACGGTGCGGCGGGCGATGAGCGCCCGGGAGCGGCGGGAGGCGGTCGAAGTGGAGCTGAAGTGAGTGGGGCTCCTGCCAAGTGCTGCCTGAAGTATGGATGCGCTGATGCCGCCGAGGGTGCAGGCGTGGGTGGTTGGGCAGTGCGTCTGCATTGGCTGAGGGGCGCGCCCGCAATGCGGTGATTGTCCAGGCAGGGTCGGCTGAGGCAGCTGCAGGGCGGGGCGTCGCTGGAGGAGGTGAAGGAGCTGGAGCAGCGGCTGGAGCAGGCGTTTGAGGCCGAGCAGTCGGCGGCTGAGTTCTTTGTCTCCCAGGATCTGCGAATCCGTGTGCGCGTCCCACGGCCCCTCGGCACACCGCTGGAGAACCTGACTGATGACGAATCCATCCGTAATCCCGAGCGGCCCCGGAAGGGGGCGGGCGGGCGGGAACCCCAGGATCCACGCGGCGGAAACAACAACAATCAGCTACTGAACTCTAAGACGACGCTGGTCGCAACAGTGGCTGTCATTCTCATTTGGTCGCTGATTGGGATGTCCAGTGACCCCATGGCACCACCCCCAGAATGGCTACAAGACATGGGGTCCTCCATGTAGACCGCATCCCCACAGCCCTCATGCTGAAGCCCACCAAGGATTGCTGCAGGCGCTGGCATGGCGTCGATCGCAGCGGCGGCTTGCACTGCAGCATGAAGACAGCAACCACTGGCAGGCTGGGAAGGTTTTGATGCATGTTTCCGGTGACGACTGCATAGGCGGCATGTGTATGATAACTGTGAAGGATCGCACACTGGAAAGCGTGGCTAGCCCGCCGGATCAGGCCGCTGTCCATGCATGACTCACGCGGCCGTCACGGGGCGCAAGCTGCAGCTGGCGCGCAAGCATTGTGCATACATTTCCCCTGCTAATACTTGTATGTGCTTTCCGCTAAGACTCCACCGGTATAACATGGTAATGATATGCTGACACCCTTGTAGTAGCTGTGTAGTAAATACCCTTGCATATATCCTGCCATCAGTCTGCCACCACATATGAATGATGTCAATCACATCAGCGAACCGACTGACAGCTTCCCACACCATTGTCGCGGTACTCGTGTATCCATGACAGCAACATTGGCTGCACAGCGCCGGCGGTCGATGATCAGAAATCACTACCTGTACTCGCTAGCAGGTTCCTCGGTATGGATGAGGTGTGAACCCTGGCAAAAGTTGGCGGGATGCTGCGCGCTGTCGTGGCGAGGCGAAGCGCGTCTAGCACGCTCTGCCCCCCGTGCGGCGCCGTGTCCACCATGCTCCGCAATTTGCCTCTCCGTCCGTTTTCCACCCTGTTTCTGATACACCCTGTTCTGCATTTTTCCACTATACCCTGACTACACCCTCCTGCAAAAACCGCGATTTCATTATGTTCTGCTAGGAAGGTCATATTTACACCATGTTTTGCAATTTTCCCTAAATATCACAATACGATGCATTATATACACATTAATACATAAGGATTACAGCGTGTACGGTAGTTTGTGACGTACCGGTACATCGTCGCTACATCATTCGTATTTGAGCATATATCAGGCACTCGTAGCGCAGAGGTGGCAGAAACTTGAAATGGCGGGGTCTGCCCTAGCCGTGTGTTGCCACCCTTCTAGCGTTATTTTTCGGAATACAACGATTATTATTTATGCAACACCCTACACTATCACGTAATATGAGTGTCAATACATACGGTGTGGGGGCGGTGGCGGGCCGCTTTTATTATATGGTGATCGGCTTCTGCTTCATGGTTAAGCCAGCCGTAACATCACCTCGCATGTTCTCAGAGTAGGGCATGTAAATACCCTAGATAACCCTGGATGTACACCGCGTACATGCGATGTATCGCAGTTACATCTGGCAAGATGTAAGGTAAGGATTATTAATCCTTATAGCATTTCACCGATGCTACATGGTATAAAATGCGTATGTATGTCCACCGTACGCCATCGGATTTACTGTGCGACTACTCCGACTAGGGCGGGCTCGGGCCGGCTAGCTCGAGGGAAGATGAGGAATATGCCCACAGCAGGCCCACAGGGCAGTACTGTACTGTAATCCGTTTGGCGACATGTGGCATGCAGCCTGCGCATGCACGGATTGAGACCTATCTATTCACTACTTTTGACGCCTGCAGTACTTTTCATGTGACGCGGCGGGGCATCTCGTATACAAGAGATTCGCCAACACCATTTATACAGCCATCTGCGTTTTTCGCTAGCACACGCCTCCGCATCCATGCAACGAGGGGCATTGGCTACTAGTTAGAGAGGGCAACCAGCATGTCGAGCCCGCATATTGCAAGCAGGAGCGATTCGATGCCAGGTAGCGTGCAGCCTTTTTCCATCTCGCCCCCGGGACTGCCACCAGTGAAACCCTTGCAGCGTTTCTACGACGGCCGTTTGGGCAGTGATCTAGTTACGGAAATAGTCAATAAGTGCAGCCTTCTCACGGATTCGTGCCTTTGTCCTTGTTATTTTGAAGCATGTAGTAACAGTAGCGACTCCGTCGCGGTGATGGAATTATTACTGGCCTTTTATTTGTAATTCACACCAGTACAGGTACGTCAGCACCGTTTCGGGGCTCGGTAGCGGCATATCGCCCGGCACGTGCCGTTCATTCGCCTGTTCGCGCCTCATCATGGGTACTGTAGTCGTTGGATGTCCCGTCGATATGAGACGGTTAATGTACTGACAGGCGGTGGACTACTACACTTACTGGTTCCAGCACTATTACGCTCGCGACTCAGCGCCATCGTAGTACTGACGTACAGTACGAACTTTGTAGCTTCAGTACTATGCCGAGCGCGCGGCGCGTCTGATGTCGATAAACGCCGCGCCACCGCCTATACCCTGTATGTACTTTACCGATACTGCTGGTAGCGACCTACCCACACGGTAGTACACGAGATCGGGGGTATCGGGTACGAGCACTGTATCTCTCTCCATAGCATGACGCAACGTGGCGGCGTCTTAAAGCAGCAGCCCGTTTACGATAGCGATATTCGCTAAGGATTAATATTCAGCAGATTCACGACGCACTGGCCCCTGGCGGTGCTGGGCGCTGTTCGATCGGAGATCGAACAGTCGCTACGCGTCGCTGCATCCGCCGCGCCGGCGTCCTGTCCGGTCGCACTACAAAATGCAAGCGGGACGTCATGTGTCCTGCAGAGTTCACACAGTCGCCCACACTGTTCCTCACCAACCTACCCCCCCCCCCCCCCCCCCCCCTCTCTCCATCCCTCTCGTTCTAACTCTCGACCGAGACGTCTGCCAAGATGTGTCGCGTGAGCGTCGCTCTGTGCGTGGCCGCCATGCTGCTATGCGCCCTGCCTGCGGCCGACGCCAGATGCACGAGCTTCGGGTTTCTGGGAGTCACGTACTGCTCCGGCTCCGGCGGATCCAGCGCCCCGCCCGCCGTCGGTCCGTCCTACAACAACGGCCCGTCCGGCCCTTCCTACAACAACGGCCCGTCCGGCCCTTCCTACAGCAACGGCCCGTCCGGCCCTTCCTACAGCAACGGCCCGTCCGGCCCTTCCTACAACAACGGTCCGTCCGGCCCTTCGTACAGCAACGGCCCATCCCGACCTGCCTACAATGACGGCCCCTCCTACAGCAACGGCCCGTCCGGCCCATCCTACAACAACGCCCCGTCCGGCCCGTCCTACAGCAACGGCCCCTCCTACAACAACGGCCCATCCCGACCCTCCTACAATGACGGCCCCTCCTACAGCAACGGCCCGTCCGGCCCGTCCTACAGCAACGGCCCGTCTGGCCCCTCCTACAACGGCGGGCATCAGCAGTACACAGACCCGTCCTACTCCAACGGCCAGCCCGACCTGCGCTATTCGCCTCCGGCAACCACCCCTTACGCCGAGCCGCCCCAGCAGCAAGGCTGCCAGGGAAGCCTGCCGTTTGGCCTCGAGAGCTGCGTATGTGAGGGGGCATCCGTCGGCGAGGCAGCCGGCCTGGCCGCTTGCGCGACGCTTGTCGCCGAGTGCCGAGGCAACCCGTTCGCTGCTTTCGCTGCTGACCCCGTGCTGACCGCCATCCAAAAGGCGTGTGACGGACTGACGGCCTCGTCCTGCAAGATTGCCGGTGACCAGCTCGCTCGGACGACCGCCGACTGCCAGCAGCTGCTGTTCGGTCAGGGGCAGTGTACGACACAGCAGGCGGAGACCATCCTCGCCCGCGAGCTGACGCGCATGTGCGAGCCCCTCTGCCCCGAGTGCACCAAGAACCTCGATCCTAACTACGACCCTACCTACGGCTCGGGCGCGAGTTACAACGCCGACCAGCCTGGCTACGAGCAGCCCAGCACCGACTACCAGCAGCCCAGCACCGACTACCAGCAGCCCGCGTACCAGCAGCCCAGCACTGACTACCAACAGCCCGACTACCAGCAGCCCGGCACTGACTACCAGCAGCCCGCCTACCAGCAGCCCGGCACTGACTACCAGCAGCCCGCCCACCAGCAGCCCAGCACCGACTACCAGCAGCCCAGCACCGACTACCAGCAGCCCGCGTACCAGCCGCCCAGCACCGACTACCAGCAGCCCGCCTACCAGCAGCCCAGCACGGACTACCAGCAGCCCAGCACTGACTACCAGCAGCCCGGCACTGGCTACGAGCAGCCCGCTTACCAGCAGCCCGACAGTGGCTACGTCCCCGAGGAGGACAGCTACGACCAGGGCTCCTCCCCCGGCTGCGTTGGCAACCTGCCCTTTGGTCTGGAGGCGTGCGTGTGCGACGGCGCCAGCGTCGGCGAGGCGGCAAGCCTCTCTGGCTGCGCTGCCGTGATCGCGGAGTGCGCCGACTTTGCGCCATTCTCCAATGCCGAGGTGGCCGTCTCAAAGGCCTGTGACAGCCTGACGGCATCCAGCTGCAAGATCGCTGCGTCGCAGCTGGCGGATCAGCCCGCGCAAGGCACATCGACCGAGTGCCGCGATCTGCGTGCTGTGGGCTCCCGTAAGTGCAGCGCCGACAGGGTGAAGCAGATTTTCGATGACACCGTCAACCGTGTCTGCTCACCCCTGTGCCCTGACTGCACCAGGCGCTAGACGGCGCTCCGGTGCCAGCAACAGTACCGCGCAGGGTAGTTCCATTTTCCCAGCGATGCTTCATAGCCAATATTCGCCATAGTGTTGCAATAGTCACCATAATTTAACTATGATAAATTGCCCTATTTTTTCTTGCGCCGCAACCATCGATTGCCTGCCTCATGTCGGTTATGCCAGATTTCAACCTCCAGAGCAACCAATGCTGCAACAACGTGCCTTCGTTCTGGCCCTGTTGCAGCCATCACTGGTCCTCACTGCACCTGAAATCGCAAGTGGGGCGGGAGCTTACACGAAACCAACCTCTGACCAGGGTACATGTATAGCAAAGTTCCGTGGTGGCTGCTTGCTGCCTGCAGCAATGACACGATTCTCGGTATCTCGGATTAAACTGGTGGCTGGAATCTCTCAGGATGACACGTCAACGCTACGATAAGCCTGGAGATGATGTGACCACCATGTCCATAGAGACTTCATATCCTATTGAAAGCATCCACACTCGGTAGAAGACTATAAGCGAGCGGCGTGTGTGTGTGTGCGTGCGTGACTGAGTCCGCTACAGTCATGGCGCCGGTGTGCCAAAAAGAAATGTACGGCTGCCGGCGCACCAACAAAAACTCTACTTATCATACGCTCCGACTTGGACTTACGTGAAATCTGTAAGATAGTGACTCGCTATATGGTTTCCTCTATTGGATTTGCGGTCTGACAGCTAGGGCAGGTTATTACTCGCAGTGTTCCTATCACCGCTTTGGCACCCGGACTGCCGCACTGGTAGCGGCAACAATATACCAGGCAACACCTACCTACGACTCGGGCATCGACGCCTACTCAGTCGCAACTGCCAAATGCAGACAGGCTACCAGCAGCTGGCTGTGAACCAGTCCAGCTCCGGGCAGTCCAGCACCAGATACGCCCAGCGCATGCCGGCACACCAGTTCGAGGTCCATGCCCACGGGCTGGGTTGGCGATGTCCCGAGGGTCTCCAGGTCTCCAGGCATGTGTGTGCAATGGGGTCAGGGTGGGAGAGGCGGCTGGCGTATCAGGTTGTGCTACTCAAATCCGACGGTGCGCAGGCTCATTCCGCCCAGATGGGGATTTCGCCGGGCCTGTCGATGCTCTCAGTGAGGCCTCACCGGCGTGTGACAGCCGGTCGGAATCCAGCTGCAAGTTTGCTGCGCATCAGGTGGCGGATCAGCAAGACTTCCGATGCCGCGATGGCGGGTCTGCCCCCCGAGCGGTTGCAGTGCGCGCGAGGCGCACCAGACCTTCGATTTGGAAATGGACTCGCGCTGCTCCCCGCGCAGCCCCGAGAGGTGATGGTGGCGCCAAACCTCCATCCCAGGGGCGCACATGTAGTAAGCCAGTTGCCAACTCAAATAAAGAGTAATTCAGCTGCCTCCACCGCAGTTGTGCGCCTTCGACACGCGGGCCAGCAACTGCAGCCGTCTCCTGAGCCATCTCTGTGCTGCCGGCTGGCCTGAGCACCGGCATGATCTCTCATGACACCCGCTGGCATTGCAAGCCTGGACGGCATTGCGCGCCGAGGCGTTACATAGACAAATGTCGAAAATTCCTTTCGACGACATTCCCTCAAGCGTCAAAAAAAAGGCACGGCATTCAAACGCACTGCTTGTGTGTGTCTGTTCGTTGTGGTTTTCGACGGCGATGAAACATGTTACAAGAGTGCCGGCACCTGTGGTGCGAAGGCAACCACATTCCGGGAATCGTATTTTCAAGCAGATGGCGGGTGCGGGGATGAAGCCTCGGCCGTACATGCACACGTATGACAGCCACACGCAAGGGTACAGGACGACCGGCAGACAAATTTACAAACCGAGTGTACAAATACACAGATCCAAGCTGTGTTGGCTCCCATGCGCAACGGACTGCCAGGTGCTGCGAAAAGCAGTCAAGACGCACTTGAATGCTGGAGGGATGTCGCTGAGTTGCCTCGAAGAGGCCAGAGGCAGGAATGCATGTCATGTATGTAGCGAAAGACGTGTTAATATCGCGGTGGCTCAAGCGGTGGTTTGCGGCTAACATGGGCGCGGGGATGATGGTGCTGTTAGTGCTTGTTGTAGCGGGTCGTTTTGTTATGGCGATTTCCGTCCGCGGCGAGTGCGGGTCCTCGTGCTGTGCGTGTGGGCCCGCGCGCGATGCACGATTCTGACAATCTGCAGGGGTCTGTGGAGCCATTGGACACGGCACTTGAGTTTATTTACATGGCCCATCGTGGTCGATTTCTGAGTGAAAATGGGACGCAATCGGAACGCGAGCGAGCACGTACACACACACACACACACACACACACACACACACACACACACACACACACAGACACACACACACAGACACACACACACACGCATTGAATGCCGCCTACATACCGGTGAATTTCGACATGTTTGTATTCGTCGAGTCGTCGCTGCTCAAACTGCCGGGCTGGCATATCTCAACTGCACCTCTCACATTAAGACACACTCACACCACATTAATCCATCACTTCCTCAGGGGGGCGACATCCCGACGTGGGTCCTGGCTACATACCGCGCGCCACCCTTCGCGGAGCCAGCATGGGGGGCATGCTGCTGGCGTCGGAGTGGGTTCCACTTCCTATCAAGCGCTGGGCGGTTCATGCCGGGGCAGGCAAGCAGGGACGCGCAACCCTGGCATAGAGCCTTTTGCACCCTCACTTCCTCTGCTTGCCAGCGGAGGTCTTACCGGTAGCGAGCGTTGCGGCGCGTGCTCGCGCGACCAGGGCGAGCATAGTAATGCGCATGTGGAGCAGCACGCGGACACGGTCATGGCAGCTGAGGTGTGTGTTTTCCCTGCCTTACACTACTGGCAGCGACACCCGGCCTTCATGCCGCCGGTACCCTCCTGGCTGGCTGTGCGCTCCTCTGTGGGGGTACGTGCCAGCCTCCCACCGAGGGGGGGGGGGGGGGGGCAGCTCGCCGTGCCCTTCACCGCGCAGCACCTGCCGGCGCCATCACGCCTGTAGCCTCCTCATGCGACTAGTGACCCCGCCCCCCCCAAACAAACACACACCCCGCTCCCCCTTTCTTCCTCCAGTGCTTCCGGGTCCGCACAGACTGCGCGCCTTACTTGCGGGGAGCGGGCACAATCTGCTCCAGCTACACGCAGCCGCCGGCCAGCCGGAACAGGAAAGGAGCCGTCAGTCCTGCTTGTGTGCTTGGTGCTGTACCAGCAATATCTGTTGTGGGGCGTGCAGTGCCGTGTGGCTGCCTGAGGTGAGGTGTCTTCCCTAGCGTATTTTGATGTCACGCTTGCTTAGGTTATTTTGGCTTATCAGGGTTTTTTGGCATCGCAGACCGCGCAGCAGCGCACCTCCTTGGAGCACTCCTCATAAGCTGACCCAACGCCGATGCCCATGCCGAATGTCAGGCTCGCCATGCGGGCACCGCCTCCCCCTGCGGACGCATCAAGCCTTCAGGCTGCTGGTGCGCGCGCGGGGGGGGGGGGGGGGGGGGGGGGGGGGGAGACAGCACGAAAATGGCCCAGCGACATATTAGGGTTTGGGTGTGTGGATGAAGGTCCCGTCCGCCCTTAACGCGTTCCTGCGTGTGATACGGAGGCGCACGGGAGGCACGGTGTGTACTCCCACCACCGGCACCATTAGCTCGGAAGATGGGAGTGGGAGGGAGGGGGGGGGGGGGGGGGGGGAGGGGGGGGGGGCACTGGGGACTAACGGAAGAGGACGAGCCCAGCCGCGCCGCCCGCTAGGGTTCCGTAGACCGCGCGCCGCAGGAAGGTGTCGACGACCCTAGCAGCCAGCGCGTTGGCAACAACACAGCGCAATCGCGCCCACTCAGATTTCTGCAGCTGGGAAGGTGGGTCGCCACATGCACGCTGCTGATTCAAGTGCAGGTAGCGACTGCCTGGTAGCGCGGGACTGCGGGGGATATTAGGTCCTACTTGTCCCACTTGTCGTCCAGGGTGAACTCTGTGGGGCGCTCAGCGCTCATTTCGCCGTATCCCCAGTCGGTCGCTGCTGCTGCTGCTGATTTAACAGCTGGTGCTTTGGCCAGCTCCCCAGTCACGTATATGTGGCGTTCTGGGTGGCGAGAGCCGCCTGAGTGGGAGGGGCGAGTCACCGATCTGGACGATGCAAAGCGAATGACGTGCGAGACGATGAATGATGAGCAGCAGCAGAGCGCCAGGCAAGTGCGGGCAGAAAACGGATAAAATCAGTACCGCCGACCTATCTCCCTGAGGTAGATAGTAGCCAGGGATACCGGTCCCGAATCTAGCTAAGCTATAGGGCAGGACAGCAATAAGGATTGATAGGAGTTCGATGATCATTAATTAATCCTGAAACTGGTGATGGATGAAAACGCGGGATTTCACAAGGAATGTATTCTTTGCCGAAGGATTCCAGGTCTTGTAACATATTGTGATAATCAGGCATTTGCAGGAAATAAGCCCAGAAAGGGGGGGGGGGGGCTGTGGTTTGCTCGATGGAGCGTGCCACAGCAAGGAGAGTGAACCGGTCGGCCGCCGTGGAGGCAGGTGGTGGCCCTGACCGGCCCCGTAAACATGCGTGCCCAGACGCGCGCCTCGGGCGCCGTGCCAGCAGGACAGTACAGTGAGAGAAACCACATAAATTGGTTTAGAACATTTCACAAAGATTGTATGGTTTGCCAATTAGAGATGCCGGGCGCAGCAGGCCACGCACGGGCGGGGATCACGGGCGGGAATGTTGAAGGCGGCGACAGGCCAGCGGGGTGCGCCAACGGGAAGCCGGTCGCCAATACGGCCAGGAATGAAGAGGTCGTGTCGTGGCTTCCAGGAGCGCATTATGTCGGAGCACATCTCCCGGAGATGCGGGTACCAAGCTTTGTCAGGTCAGCTGGGAACACTGACGATGAGTGGGGCATCGATGGACTCCAGTTTAGAGACATGATTGCCCATGAGGTTCCAAGGGGGGTTACACACACTAGTTTCGTTCGCAACGCGCGTCGTGCAACGTCGTGCAGCGTCGCCAGCGCCATGCATAGCGATATAATTATTGCAAAGTCCAGGTGTCAGCACAATTAAAACGCGGGGATTGTCTCACATACACGTGAGTTCGCGGTGGAGCGGTGCAGGGCGTCGACGGCCTCGCACGGCGGGTCACGCCAGCGGGCGTCGTAGCGGGGCAGGAGGGCGTGTTCCGACGTCGCGAATAAGCGGTCGACGGTGCGGGCGCCCCACTAAGCAGTGAGCGAGGCGAATCGACACGCGGGTTGAGCTGCGAGTCGTCGCAATCAATCTCGCGACCGAGGCGGCCAGTCCAAATAATCGCCGCAGAACGGATGTAGCGTACGGAAAGGGTAATATACCGCGCGTGTCCATGAGATACCAACATTATTTGCGTAGCTTGACCACGAGGCGCGGGGAGCGATAGGTGAGGTTGGTGATGACGCCGACTACCGCGCGCTTGCTTATACCCTCTTGCAAACTATTGAGTCCTTGGGAGTAGGAATTACTCAATAGCCAAACGGACGGCTTGAGCTCTTCTAGGGTAATGTGCATATTATAACGGTCATCGTCGTACCGAAACGACGACCCCGAGCCCCATGGTGTTCGTCGTTAAGAACGGCACCCCAACCACCGTACGACGAACTGTCGACGTGCAAGTTACCGGTTTCGACAAGGCGGTCCATGGGGCGGCGATTGTATTGGGTGGGCACGCCCACTCACCACTGAAGGTCACGTTCGAGCTCGTGGGTGAGCTTGACACGGCAAAACCAATAGTCGCAAGTCTCGAGCACATCATTCAACTCACGGGGGTAGAATCGGGTAGGGACGATGGCGAGGTAGTGAAAATGACACTTGCCCGCGAGGGTGGCCAACTCGCGAGAAAGCAGCCACCGATGGGCGCGTTTCGCTAGCTAGCTCAGGCGTTTTGCCGTGCGAGCAAAAATGATGGCGAGTTTTCAGCGGGCGCACGAAGAGTAGGCGACCCCGACGTGTCGGTTTATGGGTGCACGAGCTTTTGCGTGGGCTCCCAGACGGCCTTGATGGGGTTGCTCAACATGCCCAATCCCGACATTTGGCGTTCAATACAGTCGCGTTGCCAGATGACATCAGCCCGAGTCCGAGCTAGAAACAGGAAATCGGCCATGTAGGGCAATATGCGCATGCCAAATCGGCGCCATAGGAGTTGGGAGTGGAGTGCCGTCTGCTTTATTTAGTGGAACTACGACTCGCAATGTACGTTGGTGAACTGAGGACGTGAGGACGTTGATGAACTGGCAGAATCAGTACGGGGACAAAGACCAGCCCATGGGAAGGTGAGCTAGTCGGTACATAGTGCCGCGGTAAACGACAGTGAAACAATCCCTATCCACATGGGCATTTCCAACCGCGTGAAACCCGTTCTGCATGTCCATCTGCCACATTTGATCACATGGCGCGCCAAATTGCGCAAATGCGGAAATGCCTCGAACGAACGATCGCGCGTTTCGCAATCGCGGTTCAGGGGGCAGAGGTCAATCTTTGTTCCATGCTTAGAAACCAAGAACAACCGGGACACCCATTTTGCGCGGTAGCCTCGCTCCCGATCGCCAACGCCCAGGAAGCGAGCCAATTCAGCGTCCATAAATTACAATAAGGCCGGAGTAGCATCCTCCAATGACACCCCCTGATGAAAAGAAGGGGGGGGGGCGGGGGCGAGTCCGTCCAACAACGGAAAGCGTACACCTCTAGAGATCCAACTGAGAACACGGCGATTAGCATCAACGGCTTGCCATTTGCCGATATTACGACGGACGCAATTTCTCATAAAGGGGGACTCGGGGGTACAACAATCGGCGAGATGGGTGTCGCGAGAGAGCGATGAGCGTAGTGCCATATAGTTGTGCTAGCCGTCAAAGTCCACGGTGCGCGGCACAGTAGATGGCCGGTGATGCTGGGACCGCTTATGCTTGTGGCGGTGCCGCTGTCGCCCGGCATCATGGCGTGGGCGGCACCGCCGCTGCTGGCATTCGCCACGTTTTTGTCGTTCCGAGCCTATATATATATGCCGTCCTCGTGGCCTAGAGTAGCCGACGCTGCCCGCCTCTTGCGCGCCGTGGCATCATGCGGGAAACTTATTCGGAAGCGGCTTTTGGGAAAAGCGGCAGGGGACATTCACGCTTGTCCGCTTCTCAGCCTGATGTCAGCTTGTCCGCATGTCCGCTCGTTTGGGATTGGCGCGTTCCGCACGCTTGAGTACGGACGCTGCCCTTCACACGACAATCACCAAGCTTCGGGTCAGCCTTGACAGCGCCAGTTCACACATGCCGATCCCAAATACCCTCCCACCTTGCTGCCACCGCCGCCAACTTGAGATCCCACCCACAAGCGGGGAAGTACCAATCGGTCAGATATATTGTCGCTCCAATACCGTACCGGTGCATGCTCCGGCGCGGTCGCGCCGCGGTGTCGTAACCGTCATACCGCGTTTCGACCAAATATGAGGGTTGGTTGAATGCTATATAGCACGACTGCCGCCGCCCACCTTCGGCCCCGTCCTACAACAACTGGCTGAGGGGGGCGCGAGGGACCAAGAGGGTAGGCCTTTTGTCCCAAGGAGCTCACCTAATCGGCCGGCAACATCTGGTACAATTGCACTTCACAGTGGCATTACAAGTACAATGACTGCTTGTGTGACACTGTAAAGGACCCAGTCCCACGTGCGCAATTATCTCTCGGTGAAGTTCTGACTTTAGGATTGGCCCAGTCCCTCCAGTCCCCCCCCGCCCGCCGGTAGTTGTGGGGCGTAGTGGTTGGAGTGATGCCTCCATGCGTGGTTGACACCATGCATGCTGGCATTGGGTGCTTTTGTTGTGTTGTTGGCACACAAGCAACTAGCGCGTTTGGTGTTCGAGGGCCCCATCATATTGTTTGGGGATCGAATTTGGGAATGCTGGCGGTAGTGGGAGAGAGCGCATGACATGTGAGGTGCTGATGATGGTAGGAGACAATAGCGGCATAGCGCATATGTACCTACCTAGTGCGCTTGCTCCTAGGCATAGAGTAGACATGGCTGATTGTTTTGTGTTTTTTGGTAGTGATGCATCATCACAACGTGCGCTTTTACAATTGATACTTGGAGATTGGAGAACTACAGCTGGTGGCGAGACTACATGCACATGCCACCGGCGACTGCTTCCCCCATGCGTAGCAATATCGTTTGGAGTGTTTTCTTTGCGGGTAGGGGGGATGACATATTCTCAAATAAGAGAGCCGCAATGGGCACGTTTTACTGCACGGTGGAGACCTGAGCCTGGCAGCACACATGCCTAGCACATGTTCTCGCACCGCTCAAGTGCCGCACTGCCTCGGGTGGTTAGGCGTATGATTTTTGCCCCCCCCCCCCCCCCCCCCCTCGGCCGCCGCGCCAATAACCCCTCCCATCCGGCAATGATGTGAACGAAGTCGCCCACAGTCGCCAAGACGCCGTAACCATTGCATGCAGTTGGCCACATGCATCGCTCTCTCCACACGCACTACATGCTCGTTATCGTGAACCCGCCGCTCCCATGCCGCCTGGCTGAGCAGCGGCACTCTGCCGGCTGGCCGGTCGGGTGCGCGGAAAGTGCAGATTCTGGTAGTGGCCGGGTCCGGTCGCAACCCGAGGGCGGTGCTGGTAGGTCCGCCGAGCAGCAAGTCCGGGGCCTCACCTTTGTACTGGTACACACGTGGTGGGTGATGAGCCGTTGTGAGCCGTATGACCGAGATGACGGGGTCCAAAATGGTGAAAACCGCGCCATCCCGCAATTCCCAGCCATTGCCGTTGGAGAGCACCACCCCCATATCGACGCCCACCCACCCGCCATTGCCCTTCACCACGGCGTCCGCCACGCTCGGCTCCATCGCTGACGCATTTATGTATAGATGTGACTGCTGCCGCCGTCCGAGATAGTCTCGCACTGCAACATGTTGTTGTTGGTGTGCAACTCGCACGTGAGGGTGTCGAGCCGTGCCGTAGTCTCCGGCTGCTCCTTCGCCTCAGCTCCATCGGACTGAATGGCAAAATGTCCAAGTTGGCGACGTTTGCCTGCTGCTCGAAGCACCGCCGGCTCTCAGATCCTTTAGGCAGCCGCAGTGCTTGCTACTTGATGCCCGCCTCCGTAGCGCTGCGCCGATAGTCGGTGGCTGCCGCCCACTTGCCGTTGCGGTGACACTCCGACGTCTCCGCCGCCGCCTCGGCTTCCCGCTGCGCCTTAGCGCGCTCGCGGTCTTCCTCCTCCTAGCGCCGCCTCGCCAGTTGGCACGGCCGGTAGATGGCAAAGGACCTTCTCCTTCGCGGCAGATCTGCCGTTTCCGTCATGGTCAGCGACCCCCTTCAATGTCCACGGGGCCTCCTGGAAGGCGCTCTCCTCCTGTGGGATCCCGACTGATTGGGCGCGGCAGCCGGTTGGCTCGGTACCCAGCGCGCCTCCGTCCCATGCCGTCGCCATGACGCCCTCCATAAGGCCACCACCGTTGCGCTCGAGCTAGTAGGCTTCCATCATGCCAATGGTGACCCACTTGCCCTCCAAAGCACGCACGCTATCTTGCTTCTCTCAGCCGTTATCCACCGGCTCTTGCTCGACCAACCGCGCGATTTGCAATAGAGGCACACGTTGCCGCGGTCCGCCGCCGTTGGCCAGCGACACTAGCACCGTGATGCTTTGCACCGCGCTGGTGAGCTTCGCCGTTAGCTCTGTGCCGATGTGCATTTGCTGCGCCATCTCCATCGATTGTGTGGTGAAGCCATGAGGCAGTCTCCGCTGTCTCGCCTCGCGCTCCCCGTCCTCCAGCATGCGCACCGTGTTGACGCCCCATCGCCGAGCCCCCGTGCTCCCGCGTTGTGAACGCAGTTGGTTGGTTGCTGCCAACCCCAACATCTTGCTGTCCCCCCCCCCCCCCCCCCCCCGAGATAGCTTGATCGTCGCCGTTGAGCTGCGGGGTCTTGGGCTCCTCGCCGCCAGTCACCCGCATGTTCGTCACGAACTTGCGTAGCTTCCCGC
Source organism: Tetraselmis striata (assembly GCA_006384855.1). Classification (NCBI taxonomy): domain Eukaryota; kingdom Viridiplantae; phylum Chlorophyta; class Chlorodendrophyceae; order Chlorodendrales; family Chlorodendraceae; genus Tetraselmis; species Tetraselmis striata. Next base: position 737 of record VCJN01002126.1, on the reverse strand, counting down.
ACTCCTCGGTTACGTGGCCCGCGTCCTTGCCGCACATCATGCACGACTTGCGGTCCGGCTTTTTTGTCTCCTCGAGCGCTGCGATGCCCTTACGGCGGTTGGTTGCTGCCATGGCCGTATCCGGGCGGAGATCAGAGTTGGCCTTCCAGCAGCGCATGGCGAGGAGGCCCTTCTTGCCGCACTCAGAGCACGTTTTGTTTCATTGAGGGCAGTCTCTCTTGTAGTGATCCTTCGACCCACAACCTTAGCAGCCCGCCTCGTTGACGTTGCCGCCGCCCTCACAGCCACCACCACCGCGGGCGTAGACGCTCCTCTCCCCGCGCCCGCCCCCTCGGTCACCTCCGCCGTCTCCGTGCCGATATTGTACTTGCTGCCTCGCCACGGCCGCATCCATGGCCAAGGCCGTCGCCTACGCGGCCAACGCCACGCCGCCGCGGCTACTGCCTCCGCCACCTCCGTGTGCTTGTTCCTGCGTTTATGCTTGTCAAGCCACTCAGCCATCTCCCAAGTTGTTCTGCCGACCTTGATGCCCAACACCAGTCGGCCAACTGTTGCTCGGCGTCCTCAATTTACCGTAGGGCAGACAAACGCCCATCATATCCTTTAGCGGGGGAGACCAGGCGCAAGTCGCCTAGGCATGATGCCTCGCTGCCGGTGAGTGCCCAGCCGGCACCACCACAACTACATGCAACCGAAGCTGCTACGCAGCCAGTGCTGCAACTCAAACTGACTCCACT
>VCJN01002124.1:0-24686 GCA_006384855.1 Tetraselmis striata | reverse complement strand
CTAGGCGGAGGACCATTTTATGGGGTTTGGGGTACTTAAGTGTGGGGTGATGGCATTAGGCCGATATTCCGACGAGACCGCGTTACGCGAACAAGCTGCCCGATGGCAGCTTGGGGGGGAAGGGGTACCGGTTGTAAATGAATATAGGTACTTGGGTACGGTCATTGAGTCGGATATAGGTATGCAACACATAGTAGACGACCGGGTTAAGAAGGGTAAACGCGCTATTGAGGCGCTCGATTCGGTATTAGTCGGTGGACGGGGCATAATTCCTATTTATGTCCGTGTGTCGGTTTTTTAAACCTGTGTACTGCCGGTTTAACTCATGGGTGTGAAGTATGGGGCATGGATAGAACTAGCGGCGCAAATAAATTACAAACCGTACTCAATCAGTGCTTGCGGTGCCTCATTGGGGTAGGTAAAAACTCCCCTGGGGTGGCCACCGCACCGATGATGCGGGAATTGGATATTGCGCCCATAGAGGCTACGGCCGCTGCGGCACGGGCTCGGGCGTTCCTTAAAGCATCCGACTTGAATACATATAGAACCCATTTAGTAGATCAGCAAAGTCGGGCGCGCCCTAACACGTGGACGTCAGGGACTGTGCGGTGGTTAGATCGAGCGCTAGGGCGAGCTGAGGGGGCGCACCTTCCACTTGAGTGGAGGTCACTAGCTGCGCGCGATGCCGCTAAACTAGTAAAGGCATCGGTGTGGGCGCGTTACGAATCGTCGGCATCGTTAGCGCGCAATAACACCTGGGGTATATATGTCCATGCGTCCTATGCGTCAAACCCGTTGCCACAGTACGGTATGGGTGTCCCCGCGGGGGTTGTGGCCGGGTTGCACAATATGATACAATTACGCACCCGATTATTTCACACTGCCCGCCGATTGGCCCGGATTCATGCCATGCCTGAGCGGTTCCTTGAACACTGCCCTGCATGTGGCGGAGGTGAATATATGAGACTATCGAAGATAATTATGTTGGTGGAGTGCCCGCGGTGGGGGTATCACCGTCATAATTTTGGGTTGTTAGTTCCGGAGTTCAGGGATTTTATTGGTAGTCAGGTTATTGCGTCAACACCTGGGGACTTAACTGCCTTCATTTTGGGCGGGGTCCCCCCCTCCCTTCACGGCGCCCTGGATTTTACTGGGAATGGGAAATTTTTCCAGCTATGGCGTCGGGCCCTCCCTCACATTGCCTTTTTTGTTGCACATGTATCGCACTCCCGAAATGCTTTGCTCCGCGGGTTGGGGCTTGCCCCGACTCGCATTACTCGAATGGGCCGACGCCCAAACGGGTAGGGCGGACCTTTCGTGGTCAGTGCCGGGTATTTTGATGGCAGTGTTTTAGATGGTGATCCAACAGTGTTGGAAATTATCTCACTGACCTTCAATTAGTCTTGCAGAATGCTCCGGCAATTTGCTTGATGACTATAACGGAGCGTCGCCTACCCAGGCTCTCCGTAACTGGATCGCTGCCTAAATAACGGCCGTCGTAAAGACGCTGCAAGGGTTTCACTGGTGCCAGTCCTGTCCCGGGGGCGGGAAAACCATAAGGGTAATAATAACGGCATTCGTAACGGCCATCGGACGATGCCCGGCGCATTTGCCTTTACGTGGCGACGACGAGTCCCTGTGGCAGCGTGTCCTGCAACCCCGTGCTCGCGACGGCGACGATGCCGCGCCGGTCGAGCGCTGGAGTCACGTCGCGCTGACAGTGACAGTAAAGGGGTGCCACACCGTCTGCGTCCGCAAACTACCGTGAGTTGTGCCACTGCGACCGCTCGCGCAGTGGCGCCGCCTCGGCCGTGTGCTGGTCCTCCCTCAGTATCGAAGCAAGGCTTCGACTTGACAGAGCGCCGTCCCCGAATCACAGGGGATATGGCCATGCCTTGCGCGCCTGACAAGACAGCTTCACCGGTAGGTGGCTCTGCCGCTATACGTCGCACCCGAGCCGTCACGCGTACGGAATGCAAAGCCGGCGGGGGCGCCCCCAGAGAAAGGGAGTCCGAGATTGTTGCAGAGTGGTCGGACAGTGTGCAGTCCGCATGGCTGAACCTGGTAGATGAACACGATGGTTTTCTACAGAGGCAGCTTGGCAGATGCAGGCGAACGCACCTTGACATCCCGAGAACTGGAACAGCGCTCCTTCGCCGTATTGACTCAGCTCTTCCATCGCCAAAAAGTATTCCGCCTGCAGGGTTGCCGCCCACCAAACCCAGTGCGACTGTGCACTTTCGGGAGCCTGGTGGGAATGCAGTCAGGCAGGCACCATCATCTACAAGTCCAGTAAGCAGAATCTCGCCCACCGAGGCTGTTAGGCCCAGCACTGCGCAGCACCCTGACCCTGGACAGGGGCACATTCCTGCCGTCCATATCGACTCGGCGGAGGCAGAGGACATCCCCTGCTTTGCAGCAGTTGAATGGGCACCTCACCCTCGGCCACGGCAGGCTGGCATATGCACAGAGCCAGTGCATGGCGCTTCGGAGGACTTCAGCCGCTGGAAGGCGCAATCAGGCGCGCAGCCAGAGGACAAATGGCTACACGGGCCAAGTGTGCGATGGCGAAGTTCAGCTGAGCTGCTTGAGGAATCGGCTCGCAGGGCGGCACAGCGGGCAGACACCTGCGTCTGGGGAACTTGTGTTAAATGGAGGCAGCCGGCATGACGGCACGCCGGGCGGCTGCGCAATGTGCTAGATGTGCCGAGGGATTCGGTAGCGGGCACGCGGAGCCCTGAAACGACGTTGGTCCATTGCCCTCCTCAGCTACAACTTGGCAGCACTCATGCCCCGGAATTACGCTCGAGGGCTGCCCACACCCTCCAGCATGCCGTGACTAGGGCTTGAACATCCTGCATGTGTGGTCGTCGCTGGCTGTCACCACCATGGAGAAGTCAGGGGATACTGCCATATCCAGGATGCCCTGCGTGTGCCCCCTGAGCTCACGCACACACGTTCCTGGGTGTGTACGAGGATCGCAGTTAGCAGGACCAGGGCGGCAGCATCAAGACGTGTGGCACACTCAATACATAAGTAATGGGATTGCGGCTTGGCAGCACCTGTTCTGATGTCCCAGCAGCGCAGCACCCCGTCCAGGCAGCTGCTGTACATCAGCGCACTATCCTCGCTGCACACGACCTTGTTTACAGCCTGAACATAGCAGTACGCCGGTCACAGTCCTGCACTCAAGTGGCATCAAACTGTGTCTGCCACCCACCATCTTCCAGAGGGAGGAGGGGTTTAAAGGAACTTGGGCGGCCTCACCTGAGGGTGGTCCAGTTTCAGGCGCGCGCTTGCCGTGGCGGTGTCCCAGATGCGGGCGGTGTTATCGACCGAGCCGGTCGCGCAAATGGGCAGCAGTCCACTGAAGTCCACCGACTCCACAGAGTCCTCGTGACCTGAGACACCGACCAGCATGCGGCGCTCAGAGCCGCCGGCATGGTGGCGTATGGCGTGGCGTAATGTAACTACGCATCCTACAAAATGCAACACACATGGGCGGGCACGCGGGCACGTGGAGTACAGGCTAGCACCCTTCAGGCCGCCCAGTACTCTGCCGTTCACGATGTTGGAGATGAAAACGCCGCCATCCTCACTTCCAGAAAGCACAACTTGTGAGTCAGCGGAGATTGCCAGCGATACCAACCCCTCTGTGTGGAACGGGTGCCCCTGTGAACTGTGGCCCTGCAGCGTGACCGTCGCCTCCGCAGTCTTAGGGTTCCACACCCTCAAGCTCCCATCCTGGCTCCCTGTCACCACTGTCTTCCCATCAGGAGAAAACTTGCCGCAGTTGACGGACCCGCTGTGCCCAGAAAAGACCTGCAGCAGCGCGTGGCATCCATGCAATGAGCCATGCGAGTTATCCCCTGCCCCGATGCCCCGCCGCTGCTGTGCGCAGAGGGCAGGGATGCCCGTGGATGTGGCGCTCACCTGCATGCACTTCCCCATGCGCGCCCCCCACATCCAAACTGAGTAGTCCTCCGATCCCGCGAGGACAATGTCCCCCTTGGGGTGCCACTCAAGCCAATTGATTGCCTCGCCTGGCCCCTCCAGTGTCTGCACCAGATCGCCGTTGGACGAATTCCACACTTTGACAAACCCTGCAATTGCCAGCAGCAAGTGTGGTGACCAAGGCAGCTGTTCACGTATGGCATTGAACATCAAGCTAGTACAGCTTTATGCGAAGCTAGGAAGCTAGGCAAGCCACTGATGCAGCTCACCATCCATGCCGCCAGTCGCCAGCAGGTCTCCCGCCGCATTGAATGACATGGCAACGATCGAGTCGGTGTGGCCTGCCAGCTCAAGGGTGTCACCATGGTTTTCCTCAAACGCATCCTCCCCGACCTAGGACACGACAAGCACAGCTGTTGGTGCACATTGAGCCAATACTCCAGCGGCCAAGGGGGAGCGGGAAGAGAGGGGGGGAGGGAGCCCCGAAAGACCGCGGCAGCGGCGCACCCTCCAGATGAATGCCATATCATCGCCTCCGCCGCTGGCCACCAGATCAGGATGCTTCGGGCTCCAAGCAACGGCATAAACCGCGTCTGCGGCAATACCAGAGAAAATGTCTCAGACAGTGTGCCGTGTGTGGCACAGGTTTGAGGGTGGGCAGCATCGATAATAGAGGTATCAACTCCCCCCTTGAACACACATGTGTATTACACTTACAGGAAAGCATCCATTGAGAGGTACTGTCTCCACACCTGTATGTGCTTCGAAGGAGTGCAATGAGTCGTCGTCTCCCGGGCCTGGCAGCTCACTCGGCCCCGCCCCACCATCATCGGGGTCGTCATCATCGTCGGACTCGTCAGGCATGGCGTCATCGTCATCCAAGTCGTTCACTACCACAGCACCATCCAGCAGGTTACCGTCGGCGTCGGCGAGGTACGCCTCATCGCCGATCTCACTGCCAACCTCCTCGGCATCGCCGTCCACCTGATGCGACGGATCTTCGCGCGCCATTCGCAGACGTATCGCGAACAGGGCTTAGCTGCGCTCCTGTCGCGGGTTGCTGTGTGGCCTGTCACGGTCTCACCCGCTTGCCTACCGAGCAGCCAGAGCCTCTGTCGGTGTGGTGCTTGCGTTCTCAGTGTACACTATGGCCTGGGACAGACGAGCTCGGCCCAACTCAAAGTATCTGCATGCATCGATTCGCTTTGTCATCTGTCGGCTGTGGGGCCCTTACACAAATGACAGGGGACGGCTGGTGGCGCCGCGACGACGACGGAGAGCTGCTGCCCCGCACAGCGAAACCGCAGCATGCGCCGTCATCGACGCTGCGCCGCGGGGCACGCGGCGGCGGATCACAGCGGCGCTAGCAGCGCGCGCCGCGCGATGCAATGCAAATATTATATTTGAGCAGAAGTGTCGTACGAGAGTAGATCGAGGACATTACGATCATCCTGCGCAACGAGATAGTTACATGAGCTAGCTGCAAAAGGCGATCAGGAAACCACCCGAATATAGGCAATAGGAAACATCCTCTACAGCAGTAGTTGCGAGGTGGAAGCAGCACCATAAGAGGGTGCGGCGGAATGCGCAGGGGCAAACGCATCAGACTTGGCCGCCCGCAGGTACCATGCACGCAAGCAGAGACTCGCTGCAACAACCTCCGCCGCGTGCGCGGCAGGTGATGGCGGAACTCAGAGGGCTGGCTGGCAACAAAGGTTCGAAGAGCGTGGACGGACTGACCACGAAGGAAGCATGAAGTCGGGGCGGAAGGACCGCAGCCAAGGGAAGTTGCGCACAGCAAGTAACACCGCGAAGATGTATTAGACCACCGTTAAAGCGGATTTTCCAAGGCGGCCGCGGTCCTAAACCACAAAAGGCTAGTGCCGGTGAAAACCCTGCACCGGGGCGGGAGACGCCCGGTCCGCCGCTAGCTTGTTGCGCTCCGCCTCGGTTGCCGCGATCCCCGGGGTGCACCAGCTGGGGTCGTTGCCCCAAGTGGGGGTCGTGCAGGACACGCGCGCGAAATCGATAATGCAGTCGCACGCGCCGGGCCCCCCGACCGCGCCAGCGTCAAATATGACGGCCGCGAGCGGTCCATCAGGCGCAGCCCACTCGTCTCAAGGGTCAAGTCGCCGACTCCCGAGCGGTCCCGGTCGAGCACCGCCCCCGCTTCGATCGCCACGGAAGCCCACAGATTTTTCAAAGCGGTATAATGCATGCGGTGCTTGTAGTTCGCAACGCGGCAGATGGGCAGATGATCCACGACGAAATCCGCGGCATTCCGGTTCGAGCCATCCGTAGAGCGAGGCCATAAGGGGTCAATCCCACACGTGAGGCCATGACATGTGACAAGCGCGGAACCGCCGCGCGGGCGAAGGCCCAGCACCCGCGCAGCGGCGGCCGAATAAGCAACATGGGGAATCTTGCGGGTTGACTCGTGATCCGACTGGAAAAGCGATAGGGAGCCCGGCCCGCACGCGCTGTACATGCGCAGGGTATCAAGGCGCGAAGCCGCGGCACCCATACGCTGGAAGCCAAGAGCGAGGGCCACGAAGTCAAGCAAGCGAATCGCACGGCTAAGGTGGCGTTCATTGGACAACCATGGTCGTCGTGGGTTGATCATCGGAGGCAGCACCCGTACCCGTGCCCGAGGGCGGAGCTGTAGCACGGCCTGGCTGAGGTTCTAGTAGGGACGGAGATGCCACTGACGGAGGCGGTGCCACTAATTCACGGGGCGTCGGTATCTTGAGAGCTACACAAGCGCATGTAGTAATGGTATTGGCAGTACTCGTACCACCGATAGGAAGCGATTGCTGGGCAGGAGAGGCGGCCTGACCAGTACCAACTCCATGGGGAGTGGCCGTAACAGATGTGGTGACGCAGTCCACCGCTAGTGCTTGTACCCGCACGGGCCGTAGTACGAGCTGACGGATCCGATGGTTGAACTTATGGTTACAGGGAGAGCGTCCAGAGAATGCACGCAAATTACTGGGGAAGGAAAAAGCCTACATTTAAGCAGAACCCTCATAGCGCCGGGCCGCGGGGCCCGGCGATGCGGCAGGTAATTGTCGGCCGGCCGGCCTAAAAGATATTCCGCCGAAGCCGAAGGGACGGCTTCCGGTGTGCCGACAGAGATATTCGGCGAGAAATATGTGCAGTGCCACAGAAAGCTTCGCAGTCCACTTCCGTATCCAGTGGGCAACTAGGGCGGCTGGCCGGAGCTCACGCCACGAGGGGGGTTGCTTCAGGTGGCCGCTTGCGATGCCGCGCTCCGCAAGCTCCTTGAGTAGAGCGAGCAGGTGCTCGCCCAGACGCCCGCCCTCCTCGACGACGCACGGGACGAAGCGGTGTCGCCTTGCCACGGGCTGGGACGAGCAGGCGTCAACCCTAAACTTGGTTTGCTCGCGCAAGCGCGCCGCGTAGCCGGGTTGGACCGCGACTTGCGCCGCGATGGAGTTGCGGAAGACGCATGTGACAGCAGCGTCTAGCACAAGGTGCACCCCGGGCCCCATGTAGTCAAGTTGCACCACGTCTCCCGGGCGCGTAGCGTCCGCGGAACGGAGGCCGCGCACCTCCGTTAGGACAGAGTCGCGCGGGGCCCCGGCCTCCTGCAGGATGGATACCATGGTAGTGGCGATGCGCGCGTGAACCTTGTGCCACGCGCCGGCGCGTGGGCAGCGCACAATGTGCCGCTCAAGTGCTTCGTCAGTGGCGCTGGGGGATAGGTCGCAATGTGGGCACGAGTCCTCGAGCCCGAGCGGGCTGTCGCCGAGGGCGGCGATGCCGCATCACTTGCGCAGCGCGACGCGGTACGGTTCAGGTTCCACAGCGTAAGCCGCGGGAGTGTCGGAAGTTAGGGATGTGACGCTCCCGTGTCCAGACTGGAACAGTAGGCGTATGCGCTCGGGCAGTGTGGCGGTTCTGTACAGGTCGAAGAAGACGCGTCACTTGCGCGTGTGCGACAGAACAGCGGCGACCTTCCGGAGGCCTTTTGCTTCGTCGATTGCGGAGTTCAAGGAGGGCAGCTCGCCGAGGGTGAGCCTGGGGGGCAAATCAAGCGTACCGGTAGTGGTGTCGCCGGCTCTGTCGACCGGGTTGCCGACCGGCGCCACGGTAGAGGCCATGTCCGTTTCCCACGGCTGGAAACAGTCTTCTCTGTCTTGGCTGGCCTGCCACGCCCGACGTAGTGCGGCGGCCCATGGCAGGGAGGAAGTCTCCGGGTTCGCTAGCTGCTGAATCAGCAGGGGCGCCAGGAGTCCGGGCATCTTGGGTAGGCGCTCGGCCAGAGGCCCAGCGAGGGCGAAAAAGGCCCCGAGGTGCTGCTCGTGCGACTCGTGAACTAGTGAGTCGACAGCGATAGCACCGACCGGGGTCACGCTCCGTACCCGCAAGCAGTCCAGGACGGTGAGGTGGAAGGTGGAGACGCCGCAGGTGGGGTCCCGGAATGGCACAAAGGGCTGCAGGTGCGCCACGGTTTTGTAGGCCTCTGTCGCGCTGCGCCCCAGGCACAGGATCTGGTACATCCCGATATGTTCCCAGGAGGGGGTGAGGGGAACACCGAGCGGATCCGGGGGGGAGGGGAGGCATGTTAGGTTCATTCACCAGCATCTGCACTTGTTCGTACCGGTGGCTGACTCAGTGGGCATGGTGTGTTGGCCCGGCAGGCTCGCACCAGCACGGATGCGTTGGCGACCCGGAGGCCGCCGGAGTGCGTCGCGCACGAAGGTGGGGTCAAGCTTGCGGTGGCGCGGCACCCCCAGGCAGCGGCGGAAGCCAATGGCGAGGTGGGGTAGGACAGCGGGGTCCCTGGCGCGCGAGACGGCGGCGGCGCCCAGGGATCCAGAGGGCGGGCGGGGAGGGGGGGAAGGCGCGCCTGCGGCTCAGGCCCTCCCACTCCCGTATGGCGGCGCCGTGTTCCGCAGGCGCAAACGCCACTTCCGTCTTGTCGGGGCCCCGGGAGATCGACAGCCCAACTGCCGCTAGGGCAGGGTGAGCTGAGTGTAGAGCAAGCGCCGTGCCAAGCGCCGTGCCAAGCGCCGTGCCTAGGAGGTGCAGGTCGTCGGCAAATGCGAGGCCGAGGCCGCCCATACCCAACTTCGCGGTGATAGCGTCAAAGACGGGGCCAACGGTGAGACAAAAAAAGAAGGTGGCGAGGGGGCAGCCTTGGCGAATGCCGCGCAGCTGTGTAAGCACAACTGTCGGCGCGTCGCCGTCGGACTCGTGGTCATACAACCAGTTCTCCGAGGGGTCAGCGTATAGCATGTCGAAGAGGGGCAGCAAAGAATGCAGGGCTGGGTCGGCGACCATGCGCCTCCGTATGGCGCGCCGGTCGGTCATACCGTAGGCATTGGAGGCGCCGATCGTCCATCTCCATGGCGACCTGTATTACCCATTGGATCATGTCCTTGCCGGCCGGAGTGCTCAACGCAAATTGCGATGGGCCGACAGCACGGGCTATGTGGTCGCGGATAGTCCACATGGCTGCCGAGGAGGCCATTCTAGTTAGAGCGGAACTGAAGCCGATGGGCCGAATAGGTGAGCGGTAGGGGTTCATCTGCGCCTCGGCCTGCCCTCGCAGATCGCCTCGCGCCTCTTCGTCTTTCTTCCACAAGGGAATGAGGGTCGAGGAGGACAGCAGCTGCTTGACGCGGTCGGAGACGTTACCAGAGCACACAACGGTCATAAAGCGAGCCATGGACTGCAGGGTATCATAGTCATCAGACAGATCACGTAGGTGGTCGACTCGCCAGCCATCGCGATGGCAAGCCGAGTCGGCTGGCGCTCGCTGGAGCACGCCGTGCAAGTCATCGGGGCTGATGGTAATAGGGGGTATGTCATCTGGCTCGGGCGGGGGGAGCAGGCCGGATGGGTCGTTAGCAGCAGGGGGAGGAAACAGCCGGCGCAACTCATCGATGTTCTCTGCGGACGGTTCCGCAACGCCGTGGTTCTCGGCAAGCGCTGCGGCGTCGCGGAACCGCCCGACGCGAATGAGTCGCACCGCCTTCCCGACCCGCCAGGAGATGCGGCCGTGCATGTAGCCCCGCGAGGTCGCAGGGCCCGAGGCGGTTGGCTGGATCGTCTCGCGCGTGAGTGCGGCCTCGTGGAGCAGTGCAGGAATTTCGCCCTGCCGCCAGAGGGCTAAGCGGTGGTCGATAGCAGTCCGTACCACGTGGGCGTTAGCGCCGGCAGCGTGCGACCGGAGAACGGCCGCCGGGAAGAGGATGGCCAGGTGGCACGCGGCCTCGCGCATGGCGCCCCGGGCGGAATGCGATATATCCCAGATTGGTCGGATAGCGGCGCCAATGGCGTCGCGGGCGGACGTCGGGATTCTTGGTGACGTGCGCGCGGCCGTGTCACGCACGTAGGGGAGGAAGAAGTCGGGGTTGTCGAGGGCCCATTGGATGGCTGCCCCTACTTGGGTCTGGGCAGCTTCAGCCGCTTGGCGGCGAGCGATGCCGTCGGTGGAGGTCGGCATAAAGGGAAGGAGGTCCGGGGCCGGCGAGAGGGGGTGAGCGGGGGGCACGGGGCCGGCTGGGGGGTCAAGAGCCGTGGCAGGGGCTGGTGGGGCGCCACCGGGTTCGGCCGGGGGGGCGGGGGGGCGAGGTGGCGGAGGAGGGGGGGTTGGTAGCTGGCGGGGATTGCCGTGCGCGTCGATGCGGCACTTTAGTAGATGGGTATGCATGATCTGCGCGTTGCCGCTGGCTGCGACGTAGACTTTGCCGCACCGGCGGGGGCAGGGCCTTAGACCCACTGTGGGGAGGTAGGCAGCTAAGCCGGCGATTATAGGGTCGCCGCCCTCCGCTGGGCAACTGGCGACGCGTTTGTGGTCGGCGCTGCGGGCGCGGCGGAAGTGCTCGGCCAGGTGCGCGGCGGTGTCGCACACGAAGGGGCACTCGGGGAGAGGGCACCGGAGAGTCATTGGGGATGGGTAGGAGGGAGGGGGTGCGGCGAGGCCTGAGGGGGCGGTCCGACGAGGAGGGGTTGGGGGTGGGGGTGGGGTTTACGGCGGTGCACTCCCCTCGTGCGCGCCGGGGGCGCTGCCATGGGGCTGGGGTAGGGCGGTCCATCCACCTGGGGGTTGCCGGCGTCCATGTCGGCTCTGGGGAGCGCGGGGGCTCCGGGGGCAGCAAGAGCCAAGGGCACTTGGGAGACGAGGGGAGTGCCAGCTTGGAGTGCGGTGACGACATTGTTGAGGTGGGAGGTCTCGCGGCGGCGCTCCGCCATCTCGTCGCGCAACAGCGCAACGACAGCTGTCTGGGCGGCCATCTGCTTTTGGATCTCCATCAGCATGCCTCCTAGGAGCTGGAAGTCCGAAGTCGGGTCTGTTTGGGCTTGGGCAGGGGGAGGCATGTGGGGTGGGAGCTGATGTGCCGAGCCATGCGGCGATGGCGCAGCCGCGCCAGCGCCAAGGGGCGGCATGCCGGCCTCCAAGACATCCTCCAGGGTAATATCCGGGTCGGCGGGGGCGAGGTCAACGTGCAAGCGTTTGGGGGGTGGAGGGTGCTAGTGTCCCTGGCGTGGTGGTGCCGCCGAGGACGAGGCTCCGGCGGAGCCGCGGTGGAGCTGGCCGCTGCCAGGAATCCCTTCGCCCGGGGGAGGCGGCGTTCGCGCGGGGGAGAACGCAACGTCTAGGCGCCTGTTGCAATCTGCGGCTCCGCCGCTGCTTTGAGCTGGTCCTTGCGGGGAGGGGGTGCCGAACGGGAAGGGGGTTGGATGATGGGGAGGGGGGGTGAAGGCGCCGCATGGGGCATAGGGCTGGGTCCATGTTTGCTGAGGGGGAGCAAGGCTGGGGGGTGCATAGGTGTGGCAATGGGCATATGCCGGCCGGGGGGGGGGGGGGGGGGGGGAAGTAAGCCGGGCCGGCCTGCTGGAAGAACTCCGGGTGGGGCGCGGGAGGCGCTGGGGCTGGGGCTGGGGCAACGAGAACAGAAGGGCGGTGCTCTGGCGGCTCGTAGTAGGAGGGGTCACCATGGGGTGCAGCGCGCCAAGGGGGCAGGGTGGGGAGCAGGGCTAGCCAATCCCTGCGCTGCTCTACCCAGTGCGCTGCGGCAGGGGCGATGAGGCCCGGCAGCTCGGTGTTGGCTGCGTGCTCGGTCATAGATGACATGCTGCCCAGGCGAGCCACGGGGGTGAGGGCTGCAAGGACAAGGGTGAGTAGGTAGCATGCATCGTCGGGTCCAGTGTCTTCGCGCTTGTCCGCGTGGAGGCACCATTTTGCAACGTAGGTCATTGTTCCGCCATGTGCAATTGCGTCCCCTCTTGCCCAACGAACGATAGCGTTGTCCATGTAGAATTTGCTGGCAGTGTGGTCCGGAGCGAATGATGCGCCGTTAACCTGGAAAACTCGGATGTACTGCGGTAGGAAGTACTGATGGTTGGCGAGAAACCACCGCACACACACGCTGGCCTCCCGTGAGAACGCAACGCGGAAGAAGAAGGAACGGTGTCGCCCTTCGAAAATGGGGTCCTTGCATGCGGAACTTGGCATGCCCTCCGCCTCGCCCGGGCGGGTGGTGGCTGGCCGGGCTCTTGCCCTTGCGTGGGTCGCGGTGGCTCGACATGCCGGGGGCGGTGGCGGCGCGGCGCAACACGAGTGTAACACAAACGGATAAGTACTATATATGGAGTATTAATTAACGAGCGCAATCCAGCGGCTCGCGTGGTGCGGGGTGGGCTCTGATCGTGGGGGCACCGCTCGCAACTCACGCGCTGAGCGGAACTGGGAGAGGAGCACTCGTCCTGTCGGCCCGGAGGGGCACTCGTCAGCCGAGAGGGGCACTCGAGAGGGGGGGGGGGGGGGGGGGGGGGGGGGCGGGGGGTCCAAACTCGTCCGCACGGACGGTCCGCACGGTCCAAACTCGTCCGCACTGCACGGATCCGGTGCAGCGGTTGTAGTAGCAATACCGACCGTAAGTAAATCGAAGATCTCGTGGGCGTGCCCGTACGCGGCGCGTGCGCGCTGCACATCTGCTTGCGGTAAATAACGTGGTAAGGGCCCGTACATGGCCCCCTGTACAGTCTCGTATACGCGGCGCGTCTCGCGTGCCCATGACAAAGCACTCGTAGCCACGGACGGCACCTCGGCGCGAACCGCCTCGTACAATAGGGGCCGAGGGCGGGCCCGTACTCCCGTACCAGCTTTGGCAGGACAACCGATTGCGCAGAATACAACGAGATCGACGACGACCACAATACACGCGGTAGATGACAGGATCGTCCGGCGCTAACACGATATGACGGGACGAAATGACGCGGTATAAAGGAGTATTGGTACAGCCGTATTTTAGGCGCTGGGATCTGCTGGGTATGTTTTCATGCAATTGGGTTGTCGGACAAAGGCAAAGTCGATGAGATCCGGGTAGTCGCCACATGGCAAAAATGTAGCACGGGTGGGGGCAGGTAAGGATTAATTAATTACATAAGCTAGCAGCAAAAGGCGATATCAGGAAATCACCAAAAAAAAGGACAATCGGAAAGATCCTCAGGTAAGGCAGAAGTTACGAACGCGAGGCGCGCGCCCGTCGGAGGAATGTAGGAGATCTTCGACCATTCAAGCCGTTTCCCCGGAGGAAGCTGCTCCGATATTCGCGCCAAGTTACGATCGTCAAACGATACGGGCGGGGGGCGCGCGCTTGTCAGCCGAATTCGAACGGGCGCGCGGGGCTCTGCGGGCATCAATCATGCATTGTGCCTCGATCCACACGACTCAGCGAGCCTTTGCCCACTCCCGCTCTGCTTCAACCACGCACGCCCCGCCGCAGCGTATAGCACGACATGTTCGCTCACTCCGCCGACTCGGATGCGGAATCGGACGAGATGGGGGTTTTGGATCCGGTCACGATCGAGCAAATAATCGCCGAAGAGGAGGAGGCTGCCAATGATCTCTCTCGGCGCCTCTGCAGTATTCTGCTGCTAGGGGCGCCAGATCTGCAATGGGGCGACCCGGACGATGACTTCGACCCCATGGACTACTTCGTCGTTCTAGAGGATGGCGACGGGCGCCGACAAGGCGGGCGGGGCACAGCGCGTGGACCCTTGGAGGTAGCGCGCCGCCCCTATACCATGAAGCCTCTGAAGATGGGTCGCGGGAAGAAAAGAGGCAGCGCGACTTTTATAACGGCAAGTGGTACACCCGATACCTGTCTGGTATGCGTCAGGGATCACTGGCCTGGGACGAATTCCGTTTCAAGTTCCGAGTTTCTTGGCCCATGTTTAACTAGCTGCTAAAGCGGACGCGTGCCTCCAAACTTTTCCCCGGCGAGACGCTAAAGAAGGCTGGCAACCCTCCCGCACCGCTCGGCTTGAAGCTTGCTGCGGCTCTCCGTATGCTCGCCCTGGGCATCCCGATCGACGGCATTGAGGATAGTTCTGACTTGTCCAAGGCTACCTTGGGAACTTTCATGTTCGGTATGGACAGGCAAGAAAGCAAGAAGCAGACTGTGATAGGATGGTTTCGGTGGTTCGTCCAGACTTTCAGCCTGTGTGGATCCAGGCGCCGCAAACGAAAGCCGACGTGCAAAAGTAGCAGCGCATCTTTGCTCGTTGCGGCTTTCCCGGTGCCGTATCCAGTCAAGACGCTGTCCACAATGGCGGTTACGACAACGCTCCGGCTTCGGAGCGCGCCAATATGGTTGGCAAGGAGGGGTACCCTACGCTAGCTTGGAATGTGAATGTGGGTCACCAGAAGTGAGCCCCCCCCCCCCCCCCCCCCCTCCTCTCCACTCGCCCCAAACCAGCGCGATCTTGCTGGTTCAAGCGCCTCAACGCCGTTCTTGTATCTCCCTCAAATGGCGTGCTTTTATGTACCTCTGCTGTGCAGGTGGATCTTTTCTGTCCACGGTCCCGTTGCTGGGGGTCGTAATGACAAAACCATAGTGAGATGGGCCCATCATAAGTGAGGTGCGTGCTGGCGAATTGATTCTTCCCGCTTGCGCCATGGTGGTTCCCTCATGCCGATTGAATGCTGGGGTTGGTTTCAACTGCAGGTGAGAGAAAACAAAATGTTCACAGAGGCCACATGGCAGACGTATAGATATGATGGCAGACTGCGCGAACGCAAGGGTGTCCATGCCATCAATGACGGGGGTTACCACAGATGGAGAGAGACGATGGCGGGTCAGAAGCCGGATGAGGTTGGCACACTTGCCATGGCGGTTGCTGGCCGCGCACAAGCCTCGTCGACCAGGGCAATGAAGGAGGAAGGAGTAGTGGCGGGGTCGGTGGTGTGTGGCGCTGACATACTGGGAGCTACGACGTGACGTCTCGTTGACCTGAATGCGCGCAGTCAGCACACGTGTCAAGACCTTGACCGCGGGTGGGGGGGAGGTGGGGGGGGGGCGGGGGGGGGGCAGCCGGTGCGTCGCCTGCACCGCGAAATGCGGACGTGTTGGCACGCTTCGGGACGGACGGCGGTGGTACAGCAGCTGCGAGGGGCCGGAGGGGGGGCGGGGGGGGGGGAGGGGGGCGAGGACGCGCGATGGCGCATGATGGGCTCACCTGATGTCTTTCGTCGGAGGAAATGGCTTTCGTCGGAGATCTCCGACGAAACGGCTGACGGCTATAGGAAATCACTCCTCCGACCATTCTCCGACGAAGTTATAGGGCGCGAGACCGCTTCGTCTGACGATCGTAACTTGGGGGTTGCGCGTCCCATTTCCTACAGCCGGGGTATCCGGGTGTGTTCGGTACGATTCTACGATCCCGGACGTTTCGTTTGACGATCGTAACTTCTGCCTAAGGATTAATCCTTGCTGTCTAATTGTCCTTTTTTGGGTGATTTCCTGATATCGCCTTCTGCTGCTAGCTCATGTAGTGACCTATTAATCCTTGCTGCCTAAGGATTAATCGGAAGCCGTCCCTTCGGCTTCGGCGGAAGATCTTTTAGGCCGGCGCCGGCCGACAATTACCTGCCACATCGCCGGGCCCCGCGGCCCGGCGCTAAGAGGGTTCGATCTGCTTAAATGTAGGCTTTTTCCTTCCCCAGTACTTTGCGTGCATTCTCTTGACGCTCTCCCTGTAACCAAAAAGTATATAGTTAATCCTTGCTGTGTGGACTACTGTGTTTTGTTGTTCCGCGCGTCGTCGTTCGGTCGCCACGAGTTTCTCTCCCGTTTCGTCTACTCATCCCCACGCGCTTGCTTTCCAGGCGCGTTCTATGTTAGGGGGCATACGCGCCCACCATGAGCAACCTGTGCGAGGAGCTGCATGCGGAAGGGCTGGACAGGGCCGTTGCGGAGCAAGTGGCCTCCGCGTGCCACTCACGTGAGGAGGTGCGCGGGTCCGTCGTTTGCGTTATTGCCTTACTTTGTTGTTTGTTCCTCCGAGCTGACCACCGGTCTGAACCAGAGCCGCTCTCGCCAGGCGTTGGAGCTCGCCAGACTGATACAGCAGGATAGCGGACAGAGTAGCCAGAAGGTAGGCTTGCTGCACGGCCTTCCCCCTCTGCCAGAAAGGAGCGGCTTTTCGCCGAGGTGAACGGTAATCGCGGTGTCCTCTGGCTGGTGCTAATAACCACACGATCTCTGATAAATCATGTGCGAGTGCCGGTCTCAGGGCGGCTGGCGTGAATGGTTCAGTGTCAAAGAGCAACGCTATTACTATGCGCACGGCGAGACAGGCGCCAGCAATGGATGGGAGCCACCTTTGCTGTTTTCCTTCCGGGATTGGGTCCTGGATGCTGAGGTAGGTTGGCACTGGCGCCTCGCTCGAACAGCCGCCGTTGTGCTCTGATGCCGTGAAGGTAATCCGTCTGGGACTGTGTGCAGATATACGGAATCCCTCTATCACAGGCCAGGCGATGTTTTGATGCCGCACAGAGTATGTTGAGTGCTCAGCCATTCCTGGGAGGAGGCAAGCAGACTATGGCGCAGCAGTCCATAACACTACTGGTGAAGTGCATTGGCAACGTCGTTGACTGCGACAACTCCATAGACCGGTACAGGACTTTGAGAACCGACAACCCCAAAGTGGCATCTTCCATCGTTGGCGTCCCAGGTACTGATGCACTAATTGCAGATCACTCTCACTGCAGGCGCCAGTGCACGGGCTTGATTGTCTCATGGCTGCTGCAGGTGCGCTTGAGGTGTTGAAGGCTGCAGGGTTTATTGTTGATCCGGTGGCGCATACAATACACTTCCCGCCAGATAGACCTCTACACAGTGCGCGCGTTGTGCTGGCACGGCTGCGAAGGCTGTCAGAATCCAAGGGCCACAGCGGGGATGCAACTACGAATAATGACCTCCAGGATGGAAGTGCTTCTGGTGGTGGAAACCCACAGGCCTCTCCGTTTGCTGGGCAACCCGGCTTCCGGTACCAGACTCACATCTACCAGTGCGGCTGCTGTGAGCGCCCAATTCCGGATGGGAGCGAACGGCTATGGACACGACAGCACAGTTCTCCGCGTGGAGAGTTTCGATACGAGTGCATGAGTTGCGAGTCCTTCAACCTGTGCGAGACGTGCTGGGACAGACTCGCGGAGGCTCCCGGCATGCACGACACTTCCCATGCCTTCTCCGCCCACCATCCCGTGCTGACCCGCCACAACAATAACAGTGATGCATCGGACACCAACCCATGGGGTGTCAGGCGCGGGGATGGTGCGGCCCGAGCACGTGCACATAATCGCCTGATGGAGCGAACAGGGCAGCGGTACTTCTAGCCAGGCCTTGTTATGATGGAGCAGGGCGTCTGGGCAGGCAGACATGCAGAGCAGTAACAGAGCATTGCGAGAGCTGGGGAGTGTGCTCCGTGCTGCACAGAGTCGGAACATGTACGCTGAAAGCTGTGAATCCCATATTGTTTACCGGTTAAAGACGACGCTTGCCCGGGGCTGAGCGCTGCTCATCCTGGGGGCCTTTCTCAGGCCACTGGGAGAGCGCTGCGGCCGGGCCGAACGTCGTCACTGGTGCTCTGCTTTTGTTGCATTCCGCTGTGCCTATGCCGGGTTTTCCTCCGTGTACTATGATTGCTGATCTGCAGACTGGCTAGCGCTGGTGGATGGTAGCGCGCGTGCAACCAGGGTGTTGGAGTGGCTCAGCGTTCCAAGGTAGGGAGGAACCACGCCCTCGTCGTGGACCGGGTAGACCAAATTAGCTCCCTCAGCCGCCGACTCACTGAAGGTACTGATGGGGGAGCAGTGATCTTCCTCTATTTCCCGACCCGGGCTGGTCGGCGTGTGGGGATCCTCGGCGGCCCCACTAGATCCGACCAGGAGTGGCGGGAGCCTCAGCGAGGGTAGTGGGCTGGGGGAGTCGACCCAATCTGACAGGCGTGTCTCAGGCGGCTCCAAGAAGAGCGGGCCTGAATCCCTGCTGCCTGCCGGCATGCCATCGCGAGGTGCTGCGCTCGGCGTTGACGCCTCGCTGTGGAGCTCTTCCCATGCTCCCTGCCCTTTCTTGGAGCCCAGAATCTCCTTGAACATGCCAGACGGAACACCTATGGAGCCCATGGACATGTGCAGCAGCCGGGGTCTCGGGCCCGCCTTCCGAGCTGCTTGTTCATGCTGCCAAGCAGCCGGGGGCGGCGTCTCGGAGGCAAACAGCCGGACACCCATCCCGCTGTCACCGCTGTTCTTGCGAGACGGTGTGCTGGCTCTGCGGCATCTGATCACAATGGCGGCAGCAGCAAGCAGCGCAAAGAACGCGACGGCGCCGAGACAGCTGCCCCAAATGGCCACCGTTGACCTCTTCAGTGTCTCGGGGGGGCTGACACCATGTTGCCGTCCAAATATCTCCAGCTTGCTGACGTGTGTGTCTGCCCTGCCCTCGCCCAGTGGGTCCACTTGAAGTGCTTTCAGCACCAGGAGCCGGGCCTGCTGCTCCTGCGCGGGGCTCCACTCACTGCTCGGCGCAGTAGGGAGCACGAGAAAGCTGGCAAATGCCTGACCCAGCTGCGGTTGCGCCAAGATCTCCTCCACTTGAACCCTAGATGGCTCAGCAATACCCAACGCGTCGGCAATCCGGGATCGCAGAGTATGCGTCCGGACGGTTGTCCAGGGGCCGGCCACAGATCGCAGGTCAATCGCCACCACGAGCGGCCATGTGCACGTGCACTCATTACTGGCAATCTGACCATCATCGCAGGCGGTTTCATTTTTGCTGCAGGTTGGAGGCTGTGGTGGGCTAGTGGGCTCCACTGGCGAGGTGGGGGTTGGTGTAGATGAAACTGGATCCAGGCCTGGCGGAAAGGTGCTGATGGCATGGATGGGGGCAGATGTTGAAGTGGCTTCAGGTGTCGAGGTGGTTGCTGGGGTCACTGTTGCTGGTGGCGTTGTTGTCGCAGCGGGAGAAGTTGTTGGAAGGGAGGTGGTGATGTCCGGTGTCAGAGTGGGATCATAAACGGGGGAGGAGGTTGCTACTGGCGGCGTAGAAGTTGGCGTCACAGGAGGCGGCGGGGCCGGCAGGCTGACTGGTGTTGGTGGCGGTCTTTCTGATGGGAGAGGGGGGGAAGCTGGTGGCACGATCTTGCGGGGATCAGGCCCCCGGGGCAAATCCGGTAGAGCATAATCCACCCAGGCGTGTGAGGAGACACACTCATCATCCTTGACAAAGTCAATGATGCTGTCCAGATAGTGACTGACTCGGACGGCGTAGTCGGGGCCATTCCCACACACTGAAGGCCCGTAAGCAATCACTCCGACCTGTGGCGCAGCGCTGTTATTTCAGCGCAACTGTATAACATATTTTGACTGTTACCAATTCATTCAATTCAGGGAATTGAGATGCTGGGTGACGCGAGTGTGAATCGATAACGGCCTCACCTGTACCCAACTCTGCTTGGATATGTCATATTGCACGAGCGGCGCGCCAGAGTCCCCGGAACAAATACCCTCTCCCCTTGCGGCTGCAAAGCAGAGCTCCTTTTCCGGCTCATAAACCAATGACCACGCCAAAGCCTAGAAAGCACAGGCAGTCAGTAGTGCAACAAGCGTCGCTTGGCAGATGTGTACGAGTGAGTCCTCACTGATAAACCAGTCGGGAATAACGCATGAGCTTGCATCAATTAAAATTGGGGAAGGAAATCACCTGGTTGCGGCATTGCGACGTCGGCGTAACGGTGCTCTGTAACTGCATGAGCGTGTTGCTCATTATCAAGGAGAGGGTGCTGGTGTCTGTCACCCCCCACCCCACCAGGTTGACGGGATTGTTATCCTGGCCACGGCCTCCTTCAGGAGTGGCCAGCCGCACTGTGGGCTGGGTTTGAGAGTAACAGTTGGACAGGAATAACAAGGCGAAGTCGCCTACCCAGCCCTCCCAGTATGGTGCCTGAACCGACTTCACTCCTCGGATGAGACTGGAATCCCTCCAATCGGAAGCTCCCACCACCACGCGTAAGAGAGACAGCGACATGACCAAGCCGCCACTTCGCCACACAAAGGGCATGGCAAGGCACATGGGCGGCCATCAGATTGCCGCGTATGCAGATCGGATCATTGCTCTTTGTCGCTAATCTTGCAGTACACATTATCACAGGCACTATATATGTTTGAAGATGCCCAATGTGGCTTAGAAGGGGTCGTTATGTGTGGTGGTGGTTGTGGTGGATGTGGTAGGCCCAAGGGGGGGGGGGGGGGGGGTACCTTTCTTTGAAGACACAATGCGCCGCTGTCAGGACCACTCCTGGGGATAAAAGGCTGCCGGTGCAGTGCCCTACAACATTTCGACTTCGTGGGCAGGTATAAGCGGAGGCAAATGTGAGCAGAATGAAGCAAACGTCATGTGTGACCTTCCAGGAAACTTGTAACAGCGCTTGACTGGGGAAACAGCGCAACGCAGCGCCTAAAAGGGGTGGTTGCATGGAGCAGGGTCAGTTCTCACCCCCTTTGTTTTCCAATGAACACGGCCCATGGAAATTGCGCGATGTCCGCTGCAAAACCTCCCACTATAAGCTGCCGGCGGTAGATCGGGCGAGAGACGTTCCGCATTTCAAGCCCCCGCCAGGCTGACACGTCTGGAACTGCGTCAGCTGAGAGAAGGTTCTCTTGGGCGCCCCCTGGCGCTATGCTTGCTATAACAAGGCCAGAGAGCATGACGTGTGCGCATGACCAGGCGTAACACCGCTGTCGAGGCCCCACACGCACATGCCGCTGCCCGTCGGCACATGGAACCTGCAAGGCCATCCGAGCCTGGCAAATTCAACCCTGCCAGTTTCAGTGCATGTCCTCCATTTATCACTCCTGTGTGCCAAGCTACAGGTATTGTCTGCTATCGACAAGCGTCACCGCTATCAACGGGCCTTACGACGGCAGTTGCCGGGACTGCGGCTACCAGAGGACGTCACCGCTTGAGTGCCGCGGGAACATGCCGCCGGCGGCAGCACCCCCGTACGGTACCGCGGCGTACTCGTACCACCCGCTCGCGCGCCGCGCCGCCGATGCTGAATAATAATTATGAATTTTAAAATGAAATATACCACACCGGTTCGCGTGGGTACTCGTTTCTGAAGACCGAAAACGGGTCTCAAATCCGAGATGTATAGCTGGCAACTCTTTTTGGCGACGTGGCACGCGCTACGTGCGTAATATTAGCACGTGACCGCTCGCGCTCCTCCCTCATCATCCCGCCGCCAGCCCCATCCCTTCCCGCGACACACAAGACGAGGCACCTGAACGCCACCATATGCCTACGTTAGCGCGCTGCTACCGCGGTATGCGCGTGATGGTGCCGGACGGTGTGTTCGATTGGCATCGGTGGGGCGGGATGGGTTGGCGAGACGGGTGGTCACGTGGGCTCTGAGTTTTCATCAAATGACGTTATATTTGACTGTATCAACCGGATACTAATCACAATTCGCGCTCGTTTCGGGAGTTGCATCTCAGGATTGTGCCCCCGCTATACACAGCTTAAACCCCGGGAGGATTTCATTTAGCGAGTACCCGGGGAACCGGTGTGACGTCGTCGTCATACTAGCCCGTACCACCCGTACCGCGTACGAGTACGGGTGTCGCGACGCGAAAATAATACACACCGGTTCCCCGGGTACTCGCTAAATGAAATCCTCCCGGGGTTTAAGCTGTGTATAGCGGGGTCACAATCCTGAGATGCAACTACCGAAACGAGCGCGAATTGTAATCAGTATCCGGTTGATACAGTCAAATATAACGTCATTTGATGAAAACTCAGAGCCCACGTGACCACCCGTCTCGCCAACCCATCCCGCCCCACCGATGCCAATCGAACACACCGGCCCGCACCATCACGCGCATACCGAGGTAGCAGCGCGCTAACGTAGGCATATGGTGGCGTTCAGGTGCCTCGTCTTGTGTGTCGCGGGCAGGGATGGGGCTGGCGGCGGGATGATGAGGGAGGAGCGCGAGCGGTCACGTGCTAATATTACGCACGTAGCGCGTGCCACGTCGCCAAAAAGAGTTGCCAGCTATACATCTCGGATTTGAGACCCGTTTTCGGTCTTCAGAAACGAGTACCTACGCGAACCGGTGTGCAGATGAAAGCTTACTATGTTATCATGCTTACGCTATTGCTTGAACATATTTTCACTAAAAGCAGAACTAAAAGGATTTGTGAAAGGTTGCCAGCAAAAGAGAGATATAAGCCTGAAACCACGCGGTTCCTGTCTGCATTCTGGCAAACTCTGTGGCGGAGACTTGGCACTACATTGAACATGTCTAGTGGCCAACATCATGAAACACATGGTTTGACTGATGAACGCATTAATAATGCCATAGTCACTGAGTTGGCTCGTGCGTTTTGTTGTTTCGATGGTTCAAACTGGGTAGACCAGTTATCATTGATGGAATTTGCGTATAATTCCTAGAAAGCACTTGGCATTGAGCATGCACCATTATTTGAGGATATGTATGGTTTCAAATATACTCCATTTCCCTTTAGCCATAATGTTCTGCTATGCTAGCAGGTATAACTCCCCGCAAAGGTAGTACGACTACGCATCCGCGGAGTCGCTGTATATATATATTAGTATTGCGGGTCGTATAAATACTAGTAGTATAAGGCCGAAGACTGTTCCGGAATTCTCTAGAGTTCTTTGACTCAAGCCTTACGTGGCTACCACAGCACGGGTATCCCATGACACCCGGCTAACATAGCACAGGTATGACTATGACCTCGGCGGGTATAAATACCGCCTCGGACAAGTCTACTAGGTAGAATTCAGAGACAGACTATAACCCTGGAACCCATGTAACCAGAAAAGATTGGCCATACTTTCTAAATCCTTCCGCTGCATCCTAAAGGGCCTAAAGAACAGGCTTAAGCTAGAGCCTAACACTTCGTTTCGGAGCTTAGACAGCGGTAAGCGACGTAAAGATGGCTACACCAGGAGAGACGCCACCTGAGGACAGCGGAAGCTTTTCCGGTAGCGGCCACTGCCGGCGAAGCACAGCCGATTCCGCTCGAAGGAGGTCAAGAGGGCACGCAACCGACCCTCGCAAACATGATGAGCATGCTTCAACGACTAGCCGACCGAGTCGAGACTATGTCGACGGAGCAAGCGGACGATGCAAGAAGTAGCGCAAGCTACAACGGCGGCAACGGCGGAGATTCGCCGCTTGGACGAGTACGTGCGACAAGGCTTTAGTCATTTCGACGACCGAGTGAACCAGAGCCGAGTTGTAGAGCAACAGATGCGAGACCAGCTTCGTTCTGCCCGGACCAGCGACATGCCTGGGCTCATGCCGAGCGATGTGAAACCAGCGAAGATCGAGAAGCTATCGACTACGAATATCGACGAGCTAAGGAACTGGTTTCGTCATGCACGGGGCTACCTGAAATATCACAACGTAAAACCCGGAGGAACCTTGTAGCGTGTACTGGGCATCTGGCTATTTTCACGGACCTGTATCCAAGTGGTGGTACGCGCAAGTGGCGAGTACGCACGACGAAATTGGCGGTGGTTTTACCGGTATTACGCACATGGAGGCGGCACTAATCACCGAATTCTGTGGACGTACACCGGCGAAGCAAGCTCGTATCAATCTGGATCGCGCGACACAGCGGACTACAGTACAAAAGTACGCGAGTTATTTCCGCGAGCAACTACTGGAGTTACCCCATCGTCACGAGGAAGATAATGTACATGACTTCCAGCGCGGACTGAAACCCCACATTCGAAAGGAAGTTGCCCTGAAAAACCCTAAGACCCTGGCAGAAGCTGTACAGGCATCCCTGGCTGTTGAAGCTGCGGAGCGGGAGACAAATGTACACCGCGAGATCCGTCGCGAGCGCCTAAACATCATGGACGACGATGGCGACGACGACGATGAGCAGTACTACAACAGTGTTGAGGGTGAGGTTACAGAACAAGAAGACGACCTGTTGATGGCGCAGCGATTGACCGAGGAGGAGTTTGAGAGATTTAAGAAGGAGAAACGCTGCTTTATCTGCATGGCGAAAGGTCATGTTGCGTCCGCGTGCCCGAGTAAGAAGAAGACGATTTCTGATTATCGACCCAGAAAAGACCCGGCCGGGAAACTAAGACGTGAGTCGGCCGCGCGACAGGGTGAAGGACTGTCCCCTAAAACGGCTCGCGAGACTACAGAAGTACAACCCTCGTATCCTCGAACGACACTGAGGCATGATTTCCTCCACAAGGATTTCAGCGACTGGATGGTACATCAAGAATTATTTCACGAGTACACGAAGAAATACGGACCCTGCGACCTGGACGGAGCTTGCGATAATGACGGCCTGAATTCTCAAGTTTCTGGTAGTTTTTGCTGTCCGACGCGCCCATTTCAGGAACATGATCTCGGAGAATAT
>VCJN01002123.1:0-14204 GCA_006384855.1 Tetraselmis striata | reverse complement strand
CAAGGCGCGCGCCGGGGCAGCGCAGGCGCCAATGGTCGCGGCGGCCGGGGCACGCGCCGGCGCCAAGACAGCGGCATACAGGCGGAATCTGGCGGAAAGGGATGCATTACAAGCTTGTGGACGGCAGCCGCTGAAAAACTATGCGGGTCATGCCGCAACAACCCCAGCACCTGGCCTTCTGGATACCTCTGAGTCTGGCTGGCGGCTGGCGGGCTGCGGGATGCAGGGCCGCAATGACTGAGGTGGCCGGTGCTGGTGAGCCCGGAGAGTCTGCATGCGGCGGAGGCGGCGCAGCCGCATAGGCACTAGACAATGCTCTGAAGCGAGCCCCAATTGTCTGCCCAGCGCCTGCCCCCAATGTAACGCACCAGCTTGGCAGCAATGGCAGCTCTTTGCCCCCCCTCCACCCACAGACACACTACCAATACCAGTTTCTCATCCCGGCGGGCAGTTGATGCGTATACCCAGGCTTGTGCGTACGCGGTGCGGGGGGGGGGGGGGGGGGATCACTATAGCTAAGCTAGTGATGTGAGATATGAGTGCAGCAACATATATTTGTGCAAGATATATACGATGGCATGCAAGCGGGTCCCGCTCTTCCACAATCATTGGCCCTGCTCCCTCTTGCCCCGCCCCCGGTGCCCTTTAGCTGCTCTCAGCATCCGAGTGGGATGGGCGGGGGCAGCGTGTTGCTACCGAGTGAGGCGTAGCATCGTTTGCAGTAGCAACGCAGCCTTTCCGGTGTGACGCCGCCTGGATGTAACCCAGCAGTACGCCGCAAAGTGCAAGTGCAAGCTGCCTGATTGGCGGGGATCCCGCGCGGGGGGGGGGGGGGGGGGGGGGGGGCAGCGGCTGTGGGATAGGCGCGGCAGCGGTTTGCTACAGAGTGAGGCGTCGCATCCGTTTGCAGTAGCAACGCAGCCTTTCCGGTTGCATAGTGTGCGCAGCCTGGATGTAACCCAACAGTACGCGCAAAGTGCAAGTGCAAGTTGCTGGTGGCGTGGGATCCACGCGAGGTCGCAGGACGGTGCGCGAGGGGGGGGGGGGGGGGGGGGGGGGGGGGGGGGCAGCGGCTGTGGGATAGGCGGGGCAGCGGTTGCTACCGAGTGAGGCGTAGCATCGTTTTGCAGTAGCAACGCAGCCTTTCCGGTTGCATAGTGTGACACCGCTTGGATGTAACCCAGCAGTATGTGCATAAGTGCAAGTGTTACACGTCCGTGTGCCCCACCCAATGACATTGCGCCCGACCTCACTGACGGCATGTCTCGCTCTCCTTCAGCTCCTGGGCCGTCCGCCGCCTCACCCTGCGCACCCTACCAGCCGCGCGTGCCTTCTCGGAAGCCTCATACACGGCGGCGCGAGTCGCGTCGTGGAACGCGTCCCTGACATGGCGGAACTCCGCCCTCACCGTGGCCGTGGTCGGGCAGGGGACTGCCCGCTGATGGGTCGCCATGCATGGGTACTTGGGGCCGCACAAAGCCGGGGTGCCGTCGCAGCAACACTCCCAGTCCGTCCGTTGGCCGCAGTTCACGCATGACGGGCGTCCGGCCAGGACACGCACATGATAGTGCATGTGGCCGCCTCCCGCCACTGCTCGTAGTGCTCCGGTCAACATGGCGACGAGCAAGTCGGCATGTCCCGCAGGTGGCTGCGGGGCGGGTGGCGCGAGCGCAGCCTCGCTCGCCTCGACAACCCCCTCAGCCCGATCAGTCGCCTCGACCACGGCCTCCTCCGCCTCCTGACGCGGCGCACCAGGCGCATCATCGTCGCCTGGCAGGGCGTCCCCCCCGGCAACGGCGCCGTCGGCGGTGGCCGACGCCGTCGTGGCGGGGTGTTGTGAGGAGGTGGCCCTAGACATAGGTGGGGCCGGCACCGCCATGTGTTGCTCCACATGCGGTGCGGTTCCTGACGCGACAGCTCCGTCGCACCAGTACCGGCGCCGGCACCCCACGCCTGCTGGGCTTACCACCAACCGGCATGTTTCCTTTGGGAGGCGGTTTCATCCGCGTCGGAGGTGAGCGGCGGTGCCTGTGTGGGTGTGGATACTGCCCGGCCATTAGGGCTCCCGCCGCCTGCCGCTCCGCCGACCCACGCCGCGGCGTGTGCTGCGCCCCGCATAGTCGCCTCGAATATAATATACATGACGCGGGGACGGGGGGGGGGGGGGGGGGGATTCGTGCGTTTCGTATGTCGGCGGAAAGGCGTGCGAAGCTGCGGCTGGCGAAGGTGGTGGAAGTAAGCGTGGCGGCGTCGGCGGCGTATTACCGTGCGTGCATGCGTGCGCAACCCCGCGGCAGCAAGCGCCGGACTCGGCGTGTGCCGGCGGCAGAGCTGCGAAGCCATGGACACGGTACGGGATGCCAAGTCTGGCTAAGCAACTGCCGAGGCTGGCGGCTTAACCCCCATGTCCGGCGGTTGAGGGACGGAAAGTGCGTAGAAGTTGATCGGCAAAGCGGGCATATAAGCCTGGCTGTGCTAGGTTCCTATTAAGTAATGGCGGTTTGTGCTAAGTAATTCGTAGGGGTAGACCATGCAGCGCAGGTAGGGGCGGTATAAATGAGGCCGGGCACATATACTGCTCCACGAAACGACACTGTCGCACGTGTAGTTGAATAGACGCCCCCCCCCCCCCCCCCCCCCCCCGCCGGGTCGGCCCGCCGGGTCGGCCCGCCGACCCGCCACGGCATGTAATATCTGTCATGCATCGCCGGGGTATGTGTGAGTGGATGCCCCGCCGCCACATCCCCCCCCCCCCCCCGCCCCCCCCCCCCCCCCCCCCCCATTTACACTTGTGCACTCATTAAGTTTGGGCTGGTTTCGGAGCAGTACATGTACGTATGTATATACATACAATGGAACGTAGGACCTGCGCGGAAAGAGGCGGGGCTGGCGGAGTGCGTTGGGGGTGCGTAGAGTAGCGTGTTGGTGAGATTCGGGGTGCATCGGACGCCGGATGCCCATCCACCCGGCGTAAAAGACGCGTACGTAATATTCACACTATATATATTCACACGCAAATGTGTGAAAACCGGACATTCCGTGCCGGATGGGTGGGAATACGGCGTCCGATGCAGCCAAAACCCCAGCAACACGCTATTCTATGCACCGCCAATGCACTCCGCCAGCACCGCCTCATTCTCTGTCGATTTCGAAAACGCCTTCACATTATCCACCGCTAATTGCAATTGCCACCGTGTAATGTTGTCACGATGTGCGCATACAACAACACTTACTACCGGTTCCGACGCGGATGGAGGCGAGGCTTGCGGAGTGCGTTGGGGGTGCGTAGAGTAGCGTCCTGCAAATAATTGGGGTGCATCGGACGCCGGATGCCCATCCACCCGGCGTAAAAGACGCGTAATATTCACACTTTATTAACACACAAATGTGTGAAAACCGGACATTCCGTGCCGGATGGGTGGGAATACGGCGTCCGATGCAGCCAAAACCCCAGCAACACGCTATTCTATGCACCGCCAATGCACTCCGCCAGCACCGCCTCATTCTCTGTCGATTTCGAAAACGCCTTCACATTATCCACCGCTAATTGCAATTGCCACCGTGTAATGTTGTCACGATGTGCGCATACAACAACACTTACTACCGGTTCCGACGCGGATGGAGGCGAGGCTTGCGGAGTGCGTTGGGGGTGCGTAGAGTAGCGTCCTGCAAATAATTGGGGTGCATCGGACGCCGGATGCCCATCCACCCGGCGTAAAAGACGCGTAATATTCACACTTTATTAACACACAAATGTGTGAAAACCGGACATTCCGTGCCGGATGGGTGGGAATACGGCGTCCGATGCAGCCAAAACCCCAGCAACACGCTATTCTATGCACCGCCAATGCACTCCGCCAGCACCGCCTCATTCTCTGTCGATTTCGAAAACGCCTTCACATTATCCACCGCTAATAATTGCAATTGCCACCGTGTAATGTTGTCACGATGTGCGCACACAACAACACTTACTACCGGTTCCGACGCGGATGGAGGCGAGGCTTGCGGAGTGCACTGGCGGTGCACAGACTAGCGGGAGACTAGATCCATTGTCGCTTATTTACAAGCACGGGCGGTGCTGCCAGACCTGATCGTCTACGGCCGATATAATATTCACACTATATTAACATCGGTGCACACCGCCGCACACCGCCGCACACCGCCGCACAACGCTGCGCGCGCACATTCGTCGCGCACATATACGCGCGCCCTACCGCACACATTATCCCGGATTCACTCGCCGTATCCATTACGCCGTGCTACTTCAACAATAAACATTGCGAAATTACACCGACACAATGCCGCACCGACTAGCTCTTGACAATACGTGCATATAAATAGTAGTGGCGCGCTGCTCCTCGCCTCCGATGTGTCGTTGACTGCTGCGGAAGGCGGTCGTCGACTGGGTGTTAGTTTCTCCACCTCGGCCGCCCCCCCCCCCCCCCCCCCCCTTCACCGCTCACAGCGCCATGGCCGACCTCGCCCCCCCGGGCAAAAGTGGGCGGCGAGCCTTGTTGTCTCGCGTGTCCGCGCCGCCGGCATCGAGGAGGACGAGAAAGACATGAGGAAACGCGTGACAAGGTGGGCGCGCAACAAAACACTCCATCCTCCACATTAGCACGCACCCACTCGTGGCTAACTTGTGCCGCGCGCAGGTTCGTCCGGGAGCGCCGTAAGGCCCACCTCAACGCCAAGGCTTCCACAGTGCCAGCGGCGCAACTCGTGGTGGCCGAGGAGGCCGCATCCTCAGCCGCTTAAAGGCGAAACGATTGTGGCTTGTTGTGGGTGTCCTGGGCACAGGGGGCGTCCCGACGCGAAGGTAAGGAAGCTCATGGCGGCGTCGTCGACGGCACAGCCTCCCGGGGTGGTGAAGACACTGACGGATGACAAGAAGCGGAAGAGGCCAGTGAAGAAACGCCGAGGTAAGAAACTGACGGTCGCGGAGTCGGAGGCGGAGTCGGAGGCGCAGGCGCAGGCGGAGGCGGAGGCGGAGGCGGAGGCGGAGGCAGCGAGATCGTCGAAGCGGAGGGTCCCCCGGGCACTCAAGAACAAGAACAAGCAGTAGCCCCCGCCCCCTTACCCCCCTCCCCTCACTCCCCCGGCGGGAGCGGCGGGGGGGGGGGGGGGGGGGGGGCGGCGGGGGGACCACGCCCGCCCGCCGCCCCCCCCCCCCCCCCCCCCCCCCGGGGGCCACATTCCCCGATGGCAGCTGTAGCGAATATTGTAATTCAAACATTCTTCGGCAAACCGCTGCCTGCCCCCGCCCTCCCCCTCGCGAATATTTATGTAACGTGAGCACTCTTTGGCAAAACATGGCAGCCAAACCGCCCATCTGATGACCTTTGATCGGACGGCTGGCAAGCCCGTTCAGCAGTACTAGCTATAATGTACACAAAATTCCCCACTTTGGCCAAATAGTACGGCTGCGATTTGCGCTCCCATGTACTAATAGTCGTAGTTATCCACAGGACCACTCGTCATCGCGCCCGGGTTCGTACTAGATACCCGGTACCGGCTTAATAAATATATCGCGTACTACCCGGTACCACACGGACAACCTTGTACCTTATACGTCAGTGCCATGTAACAATTCACCGGGCTAGTACGACTACCAGAATGATGACAAAAAGGATTTATCGCCCGCCGGCAATAACGCCGGATGTACTCGCACGTAACTGGATGGACGTGCCGCCACCAGCAGCAGCCTTCACGGATAAATAATAGTCGCTAGTAGTAGTGCTTCGTCACCCGTATGTCACATCTGAATCTCACAGTGGTGGCCACCCGCGACTTTTATCCGCTCGACAGCCGGCGCAGTCAGACTCCCTAGAGGACCTGCCCCGATCCATGCCGAGGTCAGGGCATGGCGGGCTGCCTCTCTAGGCTAGCGACTAGCGTTAGCAGCCGAAACCCCTGCTTGACGCATCCCCTTGCGACATTGGGAGGGGATGTTGACACAAGTGATGCTGCCACTGCTGTACACCAGACAATGTAGCTAGGGCATGCGTATCAGCACTTAGGCACATATCTGAGTGGTACGAGCACCGCGCTACGCACGCGCCGCGGGCACCGCATCGCGCCAGCCATGTAGGCGTTCGGCGCTCCGGGCCTGCTCACATCTCTGTAACCAGACACTCTCCCGGCTATGGGCTTCCGCCTCGCAACCCCGACGTGCGACATGGACCAGCACGTCGGTTGCGAGGAGGTTGCGCATGCTGACACTCTTTGCTCGCCGTTCACACATCATCCTCTCCCGGGCGGGCCGTCGAGCCAGGCAGGTACTCGCGGGACGCCCACTACAAGATCAGCGGCTACAACACCCTACCTTATCTATGGCATCACCTTCGTGCTATACACCTAGCCATATCGTCACCACCCGGCCGGCGCCGATAGCAAACCCCGCGGCAGCGTGCGGCGCCGGCGTTTCGGCCCATCCGCCGCTCCACGAAGACGCCAACGTATTTCATCGCCGACGCCGCCGAGGCGAAGGCCCCTTGAAGCGAGCTCATGCGACGAGGCTGCATCGAGGCCATGCATGTACGGCACGGATAACTTGGGCGCGAAGGTGCTCGACATTCTGACTACATCACTCACGTTGTGCATCTACACCAAGTACCAGGGCAAGATCCGCGTCTTCGACTAGTTCTGCATAGTCGAGGAAGGCATCTCCCCCTGGACTGCACCAAGGCGACGTGCACCGCGTTCGCTGCCTCGTATGGTTCGCGGAGCGTGGCGCCGGCTCTCTGCAGCCCTACCTCTCTGCCATCAACACCTTCCTGCGTCACACCGGTCGTGATGACGCCCCTGCTACCGGCCCGGCCATCATCGACATGAAGCGCGCGCTCCAAATCCGCCAGCTCATGACCAGGCACCAAGGAGCTTTGTTGCGTCCCCCTACATACCCTGCGACGAAGTCACCGACATCCTCGACGACTTTGCTGCCCTTCCTACGTCTCCAACCGACTACGGCAACATCCTTTGCGATCACGGCGCGGCGGCCGTGTGCTTGACGTTCATGTTTTACTCCGGAGGTGGTCTAGCATCTCCTGCCAACTTCATCACGACATGGCCGTCGACGTCCACAATGACGACGTCGACGTCCTCGTCGCCGACCGCAAGGAAAGCGGGCCATTGCAAGCGTCGAGACGGATTCAAGCGCCTACTTCGAATCCCTGATACCGCCGTGCCCGCTTGGACAACCCTCCTGCGCCGCTTCGTCGTCTACTGCGACGGCGCGTTCCAGGATTTTCCCTCCGCCAGACAACATGACCGATGATGGGCGCTCCCCGGCGACGGTGCTACTCCGCCCCTCACGCGGAATCAACGCCACTACCCTCGGCGACTGGCTCAAGCGGGCCGCGCATCAATAGCCCCCCCTCCCCCCCCCCCCCCCCCTCGCCCCTCCGAAGGTTTCGTTTGGACCTCGCACTCCTTGCGGAAGGGCGCGGCGTCTGGCGCAAACGCACCTTCCGCGTCAAAAATCTCAACCGGGGCGGTTGGGCCCGCAATTCTGCGGTAATCAACGACTACATCGGCCTGACTACGCTTCCTACCCGCGCCGCCGCGCTTCCATTCGGCTGACTTTCTCCCACGGTGGTCCTCTACAGCCTTCTCGGCAGCGCCCCCGCTCCGTCGGGCGCCGGCCCGCCCCCTCCGCCGTCCTGAAGAAGGTCACCGATGTGGCTTATCTTCCTTGCCTACCTCCCCTTATTGAAATGTTTAGAGATGTGTTCTTCGGGTTTTTCTTCACCTCCCCTAAACCTAGGGTATGCGGGTGTTGACACCGGCTGCCCGCGCGCGTCCTCTGCACCACGTACGCCAATTCGACGTGGCGGCCACATAGCAATGCACGCATGCGTGGGCAGTCTTGGTGCTTTGGCATTATTTAATGCCCCATCAGTACGCCCGCACTTCACGTGCCGCTCTCGGCAGAAAACATCGGTCACCCCAGTACCCGTCAAATCTTATAAACCATCATTGCCCGCTAGATGGGACCATTCTCTTAGTTTTGTTCCGGCCTCCCGCCTGCACAACTCGCCCTCCCTCCTTTTTGTAGTTTGATTTCCTACTTGTTGTAAGTCCCCGCCCTTTCTCTGTAACTAAGCATGCGCACTGTTCGGGTATAATCTCCCTTGCTTACCTCAATTTGAAATACTACGTAGTATTAGGGGTTAGGGTTTAGTACCTCTAAACCCTACGAGTACCTCCACGCACAACCTATCTTATTACACTACAGTGACACTACCTCTATAGTGAATATTCGCCCCCCCCCCCCCCCCCCCCCCCCCCCCCTTGTTCACTATAGATGTAGGTTCACTATGGAGGTATTCACTATAGCCTTCCGTCAGCCTACCTCTGCAGTGAATGTGTTCACTACAGGGGTAGGGTTTTCACTATAGGGGTAGTGTCAGACGGTTCTCGTTGTGGCGGGGCGAGCGATTGACCTTTAGACTGGTGGGAATCGTTTCTTGCAATACATCAAACAGCACCCCAGCCCTGAGAGGGATGGGGGTTGTCATCTGTGGGCTGCACCCTTTCTACAGCGGTGAAATAAGAGCCCACGGCCCTTTGCCGATCTTGCTAGGCAAAAGATGCACAGGTGGGCCATTGGCACGTCACTGTATTTCTCGGGAAACTTGGCCTCGTACTCCCCCTGGCACACGTGCTGCAGCAGTGCGGTGCAACCCGCTACACCACACTCTTTCAGCTCTGGCCCGCCGGGCTCTCCCCTGGCGGGAACTACGCAGTGCATGCCATAGCAGCAGCGCTGAGCGGGTTCCGCCATGGCGGCGAGGCTTGCGTTGCTGTGATGGGAGCACCGATTGTGCATGCAACGAATACAGTATATGCCGCCAATAACATTATTTACATGAGCTAGCAGCAGAAGGCGATATCGGAAATCACCAAAATAAAAGGCAATCAGAAAGGTCCTCTACATCGACTGCGGGGTGGAAGCAGTAACATGAGAAGACGCAGAGTGGGCACGAGCACACGCATCGGACTTGGCCATCTGCACACCGGCAGAGAGAATGCCGCCCAGGGTACCATGCACGCAAGCCGAGACCCGCCGCAACAGCCCCCGCCGTGTGCGCGACAGGTGACGGCGGAACTCAGCAGGTTGGCTGGCGACAAAGTTTCGAAGTGCCTGAACGGATTGACCACGAAGAAAGCAAGAGGTCGGGGCGGAAGGACCGCCAGGGAAGTTGCGCACAGCCAACAGCACCGCGAAGATGTAGACCACCGTCAAAGCGGACTTCCCGAGTCGGCCGCGGTCCTCAACCACAAAAGGGTAGTACCGGTGAACACCCTGCACTGGGGCGGAAGACGCCCGGTCCTCTGCCAACTTAGCATGCTCCGCCTCGGTCGCCGCGATTCCCGGGATGCACCAGCGGGGGTGGTTGCTCCAAGTGGGGGTCGTGGAGGACACGCACGCGAAGTCGATCATGTAATCGCACGCCGCCCCTCCCCACCCCGCCAGCGTCAGGTCCGACGGCCGCGAGCGGTCCGCTGGGCGCAGCCCACTCGTCTCAAGGGTCAAGTCGCCGGCTCCCGAGCGGTCCCGGTCAAGCACCGCCCCCGCATCAATTGCCACAGATGCCCACAGATTCTTCAAAGCGGTATGATGCGGTGCTTGTAGTTCGCTACGGGGCATATGGGTAGATGATCCACGATGAAATCCGTAGCGCTCCGGTTCGAGCCATCCGTAGAGCGAAGCCATAAGGGATCAATACCACACGTTGGGCCAGGGCAAGTGACAAGCGCGGAACCTCCGCGCGGGCAAAGGCCCAGTACCCGCGCAGCGGCGGCCGAATAAGCAGCATGGGGAATCTTGCGGGCGGACTCGTGATCCGACTGGAAAAGCGATAGGGAGCCCGGCCCGCACGCGCTGTACATGCGCAGGGTATCAAGTCGCGAGGCCGCTGCACCAGTACGTTGGAAGCTGAGATCGAGGGCCACGAAGTCACGCAAGCGAATCGCACGGCTGAGGTGGTGTTGGACAACCATGGTCGCCAATAACACTGTGACACTGCAGTACACTAGAGCCGCCGCGCACGCCGCCACCGCAGCCGGCGCTCTACTTTACAGCGAGTAAAGTACTGGAGGTTCACTATAGAGGTAGGGAACCCCCATTCGGGACACCCCCCCCCCCCCCCCCCCCCCCCGTTTACTATAGGGGTAGGTTCACTATAGAGGTATTCACTATAGAGGTAGTGTCAGCACTGACACTGTAATACAATGCTCGTCGGATTATTGACCGCATTTTGTAGCAGGCATTTCATCAAGGATTAATATCTACCTGCTAAAATACGGACGATCATCAGAGGCCGGTGGACGACAGGTGGTACGTGCGGGGTAATTTTTTCCCATCGATGCGTGCAGTCGTGCGCCGACCGCGGCTGATGAACCTGCGCACGTCGCCCCGGCGCAGCGACGAAATACGGTAGCGACGCAAAAACCCGCGCACGATGACGAAAGCCCCTCGCTCGATCTGACGCACTTAAAGTCTCACTCGCTCGCTCCGCCAGTAGCGAGTGCCAAAAGTCGACCAAGCGGGCACATATCCAAAGCCTATGACCACCCTGACGTCCAGCGCAAGCCCACCACTGCAATTTCCCGTGACTTGGACCAAAGAGAGTTAACTCCCCAATATAAAAAGATGATGCCCTGCGGCGTCTTGCGCCTCTCCACCGTCGGCGCCCTGGTTGGGGCGCTGTTGCTTTCAGTGGCGACCACTACCGTCGACTCTGCCAGTATCAGCCGAAAGGTGCTATCACGACTGTGCTCCCACAGAATCAACGGCGTCCTGCTGCGACAACGGGGGCTGCGACGGCCCGGATGGCTCTACTTTCACTGGCGTCCAGATCAACGCCACCCCCCCAAACGCGGGCCGCTGGTACTGCTATTCGAACGGCCGCTGCTACGACAGCCTTCAGTCGGCGGACTCCGACGGTTCCGCGCCCTCGATCCCCGTGAGAAATCCCTGTCTTGAGTCGATAAACGACATTT
This sequence comes from Tetraselmis striata, assembly GCA_006384855.1. Classification (NCBI taxonomy): domain Eukaryota; kingdom Viridiplantae; phylum Chlorophyta; class Chlorodendrophyceae; order Chlorodendrales; family Chlorodendraceae; genus Tetraselmis; species Tetraselmis striata. Next base: position 3,197 of record VCJN01002123.1, on the reverse strand, counting down.
GCTGCGACAACGGGGGCTGTGACGGTCCCGATGGCTCCACCTTCACTGGCATCCGAATGATCGTCGGGGGGCCAAACCCGGGCCGGTGGTACTGCTACTCGAACGGCCGCTGCTACGACAGTCTACAATCGGGCAACTCCGACGGCTCTGCTCCCTCGATCCCCGCGAATGCCCCACCAGCCCGCCCGCCGGCCCCGCCGCGCTGTGCAAATTTCGGCAACGGTGTCTGCTGCGACAACGGGGGCTGCGACGGTCCCGACGGCTCCACCTTCACAGAAATACAGGTTAATGTCGGCGGCGAAAACCCGGGCAAATGGTTCTGCTATTCGAACGGCCGCTGCTACGACAGCCTACAGACAGCGGACTCCGACGGCTCCGCTCCCTCGATCCCCGCAAGGAACCCGCCGCCCATGCCTTCAGGGATTGTGGCAGACAACTTGATGCCGGAACCCCCGTGTCCGGAGCCGCAGACAAAGTTTTCTCTCGACGATGATCTCGGGAGGGTTTTTTAAACCCGTCGTTAGCAACTACGGTTCCCACAGGCAGCCCGCTAAATCCAAGTGGGTTTTCAATGTTTCTAAAATCTAGCTGAGCAGAGTAACATACATCAACTTTTGAAGCGATGTCCTGTGATAGCCCCTACCGGTACCACCTGAGTGAACCGGAATTGGGGTGCGAGAGCTGAGCGCTTCACAGCCGGGGGAACTGCGGTGGGTGGCCCCGAATGACTTTGTGTAACCAAATGTTTAAAAAATAAATCAACGATGCGCCATGCGCACCGAACTGCACAATCTACCATACCCTGGCACAGTTCTCAAATGTCCATTTCTAGCTGGTGCTGATGGTGAGCATCCTGGCGCAGACGGTACTCTGTTTGAGTGTGTCTGACATCCGTGCGTACGTTGTTGACTTGGCGCCATGCTGGCTGCTGGCAGAGCATGCCGGTCGCAAATGCATTCATCACAAATGCCGCACTGCGTGCATGAGGGTCGGCCATAACATCAGGTAGGTGAGAGTGGTGACAGAACGGCTACAAGGCCCCCACAACTCCAAGGCATGCACGGTGTTCAACACCACACAACTGTGTGGGTCAACGCCACACGACCAAGAGTACCTGTGGATGAAGGCATATGAGCTTGTTGGGCCGCGAAAAGGTTGAAATGCTCTATCATTTTCCTAGCACCGCCTGCGCTACGACGACAGCATATTCCTGGTAGCCACGCCCATGGCGGAAGAGTAACAGGGCGGCAAGCCCCCGATGAACCCTTGCCTTGCTGTCACTTACTACGCGCGTCATAGTGTCTTGGCTTCCCGGTCCACTTCAGGCGGCGGCCGCTGCTTGGCGCACGCTGGCCTACTACCAAAGGATGGCCAGAAATGCGCCGACATGATGAAGCCCATGAAGAGGACAAACTGGTGGATGGCACAGGTCAGCTCAGCCCGCAAGTACTGTGACAACAATAAAGCACAGCGCAAGCAGGATAATGCGCACAGGTCCCTCCCAGGAGGCTAGGTTACGGCCCGGTGGCCTGGTGGCCGAGGCGCACACCAACAGAATGGGCGTCAGGAAGCTCCAGATCGGCCACAGAGCCACCATGAATCTGGCACAGATAGGCGGCAGTGAGTCAGGAATATTGCTGAGCAGCAGGAGCTGTGGTGAGTATATGCAGCATGCTGCGCAAAGGGATTGTCAGCAATGGAACCGCCAGGCGGGGGTGAGGGGGTACTCACGCGAAGCAAGCAATCAGTCCAGCACACGTGCCTATAGGAATAGCCATCGGCGCGGCTTCCTCCCACTCCCCCGCCACGCCGCGGACAACATTCAGCCTGGGGCACAGCGCCACTCCACTGAGCACCCTCCAGCCAGGGTGCCCCAACGACAGCTCGCGCTCATAATAAAACTGCAATGGTTGCGCGTGTCAGGCAATAGCACGCACCAGACGGCCAGGTAGAGGAAGATGGCGACGTTGACTCCCACCATCGCCAGCCCAAAGAACAGCCAGTCCCTGGGCCCATCAACGCGCCACATTAATAGGGCCAGATCTCTGTGCCGCACTCTCCCACCTCTTGCCTCCCCGCCCTGTCTTAGGAACTTGTCCCCGTGCCCGCGACTCACCGCTTAACAGAGGCATGGTGCAGCACGATGTGAAGCATGTCTGCCTCGCCGTCCCCGTAGACAGCCACTCCCGCCGCGGCCAGTACCCAAGCGACCGCTTCTATCTTGTTTCGCAGCTCCTTCAAGCTCTCTGCCCTGGAGCTCTGCGATTTAGATCCCTCTGGTCCACCAGCGAGGGGCCGATGCGGAGCGCTGCCGGCCGCAGAACGCTCCGACGGTGAGGCCATGTCGCCGACGCTCAGCGGCACGGGCGGCTGGCCGCAGTGAGACGGGCACCGGCACAACCCAGGCTCCTGGGCCTCTTATGCTGCGTCGTGGAGCGATGGCTGCTGATGGCACGTCGAGAAGGACGAAACCACCAGACGGCTATTCGCAAACTGATGGCTAGGCTTTAGCCCGGACGGTGTCTCTGGTGACGCACCAGAAGATCGGGCGTCATATCGCGCCGCGCTCCGCCTGGCTCGGGCTGCACGGATGGGCCCATGGCGCGCAGAATCATCAGTAGCATGGAGCGAGCCCACTCCAGCCACGTAGAGACTAGCCGACTAATACTGGTGCTACGCCGCTTATTGCTTATTGCCTTCGCGATATGAACTTATGAATCCTTACAGGTAATCGTAATCGTAAAAGTAAAAAGTGAAGTTCGCCCCGGGACACTGGCATACGGCGATACCTTTTGTGATTCGCATGAGTGTACCTGCGGACGAACTCAGGTACAAGTACCCAGTACCAGCAGTATGCATCACAGGTACATCCCTTGTCCGCTCGGTAGAGCGGTCTCGTACGCGAGAGACCCGGGTTCGATTCCTGGCCGATGTATTTCGGCAACCTACATCGGCCCGGCGTGTCCCGGGTTTACTCGGTTGATGCATTAGCCCTTCAGGGTTCGAATGAGGCAATGGTCTACTGGCTATGCCAGACCTACGACTGCAGTTGGCGCACGAGGTCAGGTGCTGGGGCGGCTTCGGCCGATGTCCCGGGGCGAACTTTTACCAGCAGCAGTATGCAAAACCGCAAGTTTTCATTATTAATATCAAGCGCGGGTGATTTAGTGTAAATTTTCTTGTCTTCAATTCGTTCA
>VCJN01002122.1:0-48718 GCA_006384855.1 Tetraselmis striata | reverse complement strand
TATCATATCATATCATATCATATCATTCATATCATATCATATCATCATCAAATTCGAAAGAGGTGCCGATCGGACTTGGATGTCATCTATATCATCACCCGGTATTATTGATTGTAGAGTGCGCCTGCATACCAGTCTGAACCGGGCCGAGGCCCACACCTTAGGATTGTACGAGGTTATTGCTCCTTCCCGCCGCCCGTACAAGAGTACTCTGCCTTCACCCGACTCTTGAAAGTAAAAGTAAAGTTCGCCCCGGGACATCGGCAAAAGCCGCCCTAATAGCACTTGACCTCATGCGCCAAATAAAGCTGCATGCATAAGCCTTATAGTCCATTGCCTCATTTGAATCCCGAAGGGCTAATGCATCAACGAGATAAAACTGGGACACGCTTGGCCGATATTGCCGAAATATATCGACCATGAATCCAACCCGGGACCTCTCGGACGACCGCTCAACGACCGAGCGCGCGGATAAGGAATGTACCTTGTCCCTCAAACCCGTCGCCACATCACGGTGCGGGTGTTCCCGCGGGGTTTTTCCACATATATGGATCTACCCAGGGCTTTCTATATATGGATCGCTGCCTAAACGGCCGTCGTAGAGACGCGCTGCAAGGGTTTCACTGGTGCCATGCCTGTCCCGAGGGCGGGAAAAACAAATAAAAAAGGAATGTACCTTGTCGCATACCTGTATGTATTCCCCGTGATGTGGTAGTAACCAATCCCCTTACCGAATTGTACGAGCGAGGTAAGTTTCCAACACCCTATAGTAGCAGGAAAAAAACCCGTACAACCCGTACTACCCGGTGAAGTATGTGAGCGTCCCCTGAGTACTACGATTCCATTTTCCGCGTTGCCGCTTGCCGCCCATTTGGCCTTCCGGCGGCTCATGTCCTCTCCCTTGGCGAGCCCTGCCCTTGTGCTTTTTGCTCCTTCTCTGCACAAGGCATATGCTGGCCCGTTTTGAGGATGTTGGCTTGGAATTCATTCCTTCAGCTTGGGCGGTCGCGTACGCTGATCACGTGTCATGTTGCTCTAAGGGCGACTCCAATCACGCCGCACACGAGTGGGCGGCACATGGCATTTTCGGCGTTTGCCACGACGTAGTGAAGTCCGCCCCGGGCGTGGGTGTCCAGATCCTCACGGACCCGTCGGTGCTTGTTTCTCTTCCGAAGAGCAGCGACGGCGGGCCGGCCGATGTTGGGCTTTCGGGTATGGCGGTATCCGCGGGAGCACGGTAGCTGTCGATACCACCACTGCCCCTATCCTCGGCGTGTCAAACTCGGCTCCAATGACTGCATCATTGCCGGCTGCAGAGCGCCACAAAATCCAAAAGTATGACGAGGGTGTCCGAAACGCCGCCAGCATGCTTCGCTTTGTCCCTTTCGCCGTCCCCGGGTTCGGCTCGCTGGCCCTGCACGCTGAGGGCTTCTTGGTGGAGCTCGCGAAAGCTAGCCACACACACACTGGCCAAATATCGGCAAGTAGCTCTTGTCTGCGTGGCGCCGCCGTCCTTGCTCATCAACATGGCACATACATACAGACAACGTTCTTGGCGGGGTCGCGGCGGCGCGCGCGGCACGTGATGGTGCTCCTGCGCCTGCTTTGCGTCGCTCGGCGGCCTGTGTTGCTATTACCCGGGTCATTGGTTGCAAGCGTACTCGCCGCGGCTGATGACCTACCCCGGTGCGGTGGTCCCCATTGATTTCATGTTTCCCTTTCGGTCGTTCCTTGGCTTCATTGCTTCCCTTGACCCTTTGGTTCTTGGCAGCTTGGCGACTTCGTGGTTCCCTTGGCTCTTCCTTGGTTCTTGGCTCCCCGGCCCCCTGCTCGACCGTGCGTGGTTTCAGGCTTATGTCTCTCTTTTCGTGGCAACCTTCGATAGCAGTTGCTTTTAGTTCTGTTTGTAGTGCGCATATGTTAAGCACCGATGTAAAAAAAAAACGTACATAGCAGTGAGCGTGCAGTAGTCTCATTTCGCATCACGCCGCGGCTCCCCGCATGCGAGGTGCAAAGCAGTGCGGTACCCTGTAGTCGCTAGATGGGTTTGGCAAAGCGGGGTGACGGGGTAGAGTCGGCCGAAGGCAAAGTACTTTGCGTGCATTCTCTGGACGCTCTCCCTGTAACCAAAAATACAAGGCAAAGTACTACTACACGGGCTGCCGAGGGGCGGCGACCCGGCGGGGGCAAAGCCCTAGCTACAGACGCAAAGTACCAGGGTCGGCGGAGCGCGCGTGGCGTCCGCCGGCGGACGAAGGCGCTAGGCAGTCGGCGGTGGCCGTGAATCGCTCGCCACTTCTACCTGCAGCAAAAGACAGGTAGCTAACTGTCGCAGCCTCCCCACTACAGCCCCGCAGAAAACCGTAGCGGTTATACGGGCGGCTGCGCTCCGGGCAGCGCACCGGCCGCGCGACAAGCAACGGGGGAGATCACGGCGCACCAGGGAGCAGATCGCGCGATGGCGGCTCTGGGGTGGGCGGCGCTGAAGGACCAGGCCGACGGCGCCTTTCGCGGCGGGCGGCACGCGGAGGCGGTGCGGCTGTACACCGCCGCGCTGGCCGCCGCCGCCGCGGGCGCGGGCGCCCTGGGCGCTGACGAGGCGCGCGACGCGCGGATCCGCCTGCTTAGCAACCGCTCCCTCGCGGCCGCCAAGCTGGGCGACTGGGTGACCGCGGCGCAGGACGCGCTGGCCAGCCTGGCGGCGGGGCCCGACGAACGGATGCTGCCCAAGATGTGGTATCGGCTGGGCTGCGCCGCCGGCGGGCTGGCGCTGTTCAGCCAGGCGCGCGTCGCGTACCAGATCGCCTTGCACTTTGAGCCCAAGTGAGCGCAGACGCCCCGTCCCCCCCTTTCCTCTCGCCTCCGATGTGCGCTGGGCTGCGCTCGGGCTGGGACGGGAAAGCCTGGCAACCGCACGCGATCTGGTTGTCGGTCCTGCTTTTAACTGTCGTAATTAATACGATAATTGTTTCGTACTGGCTCTCTGTCGCGCTCATCCTGGTGCCAACGCAGGCAGTGGGCAGTAACGCTGCCTTAGTGGTGGGGCTGCGAGATGGCGAGATACACTGGGCACTAAGGGTGGCGCGCGCCTGGCCGGCGGCTGCAGGAACTCGGAGGTGATAGCCAAGATGGCGGAGTTGGGCGCGGAGGAGACGCGCGGCGAGATGGCGCCCGAGGTGCAGGCGCTGCGCAACGAGATGGAGGCTCTCATGGGCGAGGCGCTGGAGGGGATGGGGCTGCCGGAGGACGGGGTGGAGGTGGTGGTGGAGGACAGCAGCACAGATGGTATGGAGACGGGAGGCGAGGAGGAGGAGGAGGACTTGGTGTCGTTGGAGTCGGCGTCAGAGGGGGAGGTGCAGGTGATTGGGGAGGAGGAGGAGGAGGAGGAGGAGGAGGTGCAATTTGTGGAGGAGAGGCAACCAGAGAAGGCGCAGCCAGTGGCAATGGACGCTCAGTCGACGCCCGCCGGTACCGCTGAGGCGGAGCCAGGTGAGCCCCCCCCCCCCCCCCCCGCCCCCCCCCCCCGCCCCCCCCTCCTTCCCTTGCGTCCGGTTCCTCTCAGCGCTGAGGCTGTCATTGCTGCTGCTGCTGCCGCTGTTGGCACAGAAGCGGAGGAGGACGTGTCGGCGCAGGCGGAGGCCAAGAAGGCGGACGGCAACGCGGCGTACAAGGTGCCCCCCCCCCCCTTTCTCTCCTTCGCAGTCTGCTCCACCCCCATAATGCCCCGCACCCACACATAATCCCCGTGCTGCATTTTCATGCAGTATACATCCATAGGAAACTACGCACCTTGAGCGGTGTTATCCAATCCACAGCTCTAAGTTTCTAGCAGCAAAGGCTCTGCTTGGCCTGGCAGCGGCAGGAGGCTTCAGTAAGGTTTGCATGGCGGCAAGAGCGAGGTCATCTGGTCGCACGTTCCGTGATAAACGCCAGCTGCCGCAACTTCAGAGCGAGTGAGCCACGCGCAGTGTGCTGTTATATTTGCGGAGGCATATCTTGCACACATGGTGCGCGCACTTCCGAAAGACTGCGGCTTCCGGCGCGATCATAAGAACCCTGCGAATACGAACCCGCTCCCCTGCCTGCTGCAGGTCACACTTACTCGGAACAATAGCGTGACCACAGCGAAAGTTTTCACAGGTTGCATGCGAGACCAAATTGAGGCTCCTTGTGATAAAGTTTGTCATAAAGGTGCATCGGTACTCGTACGCTCAGTTTACTCAGTACCCTACTTGGAGGCGGTGTCTAGTACGCAGCACTGCCGCCCGCCCCGCCTCGCCTCTCCTTCAATGCCCAAAGCATGCTGGTGGCGTGCCGGCTGAGCCTTGGCGCGTGGCGGCCCGGCTTGCAGGCGGGGCGCTACCAGGAGGCGTGGGACGCGTACAGCGAGGCCATCCGGCTGAACCCTAACGTGGCGCCCTACTACGGCAACCGCGCCGCGGCAGGCATCTACTGCGGGAAGTACCAGGAGGTGCATCCCCCCCCCCCCCCCCCCTCCCCTCTCCCCCTGTCTTCTCCCTGCGTCCGCTACCCTCCCAGCTGCAGTGCAGAAAGGTGGGGTGGTGAGGGGCCGCTAGACCTCTGCTGCCGGCAGTGCTGCGTGCTTGAGGCTGGCGTCCACATTGACCGAATAGGAGCAGTAGGCGTGGCGCGATGCTAATGGCGATGCTGATGTCGGGTGTGGCAGGCGGTGGCGGACAGCCTGCGCGCGACGGCGGTGGACCCCACCTACACGCGCGGCATCGCGCGTGCCGCCAAGGCGCTGCTGTGCATGGGCAAGATGGAGGAGTGCATCGAGAAGTACGGCGCCGCGCTGGCGACCGACCCCGGCAACCGCTCCCTCAGGTGAGCGTCCGCGCCGGCAGTCGGGCAGGTGGTGGGGGGGGGGGGGGGGGGGGGGGGGGAAGGGGGATGCGAAGCCTAGATGGAGACCCAGTTGAGGTTTGTCACTTTCGGGCACCTGATGGCGGCGGCGCTGGCTGTGGCGGCGGCCAGGGAGGAGATGTCCAAGGCGAAGGAGATCAAGGCGCACCTGCAGGCGGGGCAGGAGGCGCTGGCGCAGGACGACCACGCCACTGCCATCCGGCACGCAGGTCTCCCTCCCCCCCTCTCCCCTGCTCAACAGTTAAACGGTCCCCACACCATGGATTTTATTTGCGTATCCTGTCACGCGTGTTGCTGCTCTTCTCCTCCTGGCTGGGACCGAACGCATCCGCCCCCTGCGCCCCGGCCCCGCCGCCACAGGCATCGCGATGCACACCTGCACCCCGCAGTGCGAGAGCGCGCAGCTGCTCAACGTGGAGGCGCTCATCGCGGCGGGTAAGACCTCGCAGGCGGTCAACGCGTCGCGCAACCTCACCTACCACGGCGACAATTTCGCGCCGGAGGTGCTGCAGGTGCCCCCCCCCCCCCCCCCCCCCTGGCGCTTTGCTTTTTCAACATGCAGCGGCTCGCAATCAAGGGTTGTCATTACCCTAGACTTGGCCTGCACTTCTTGTCCTAATACTAACCTAACTCCAAACCAATAGCAAAACCTACACCGAACCTTATCATCAAATCTTGCAACAAATCCTGACACTAAATTCCAACCCTACATGAGTACTTACGCCAAACCACGGCCCTGCCCCCTCAGCCCTTATACGAGTTCATGCACAGGTGCTTGAATGAAACAATGAAGTAATTTACACAGGTGCTTGTATTAAAAACCCTTGGAATAACCCAAACTTGCACCTCAACCCTAATCCTGACCCTGGCACTGGCAAAAACCCCCCGCTCATTAGTGACGCACGGCTGCAAAGGGTTTCCAAAACCCGAATCTCTGATTACCCTGGCAATGCCCTAAACCAAAGCCCGGAGCATTATGGGTGCCGATGTGGTAACAAGAACACTGCGGATCGCAACCTGCCCTGCCTGGCTGAGGTCAAATGTCAACGACGCTACAGCGGAACTATAGCGAACGTTCTTATAGCTTGGTCGCAAGCCCTATTTGAGGCATATCATAAGGATTCTTACAGGTGCATGGACACCCGTACACAATGCCCGACCCTAATCCACTCCCTACCTCCTTTTCTTGACCCTAGGCAGCTTGCATAATAGGGTTTATTTACCCTGAATGACCCCTACACAATGCCCGACCCTAATCCACTCCCTACCTCCCTTTCTTGACCCACGGCAGCTTGCATGATAGGGTTTATTTACCCTGAACTACCCGTACACAATATCCGACCCTAATCCACTCCCTACCTCCCTTTATTGACGCACGGCAGCTTTCATACTAGGGTTTATTTACCCTGAATCTCATTTTATAACCCCCCCCCCCCCCCCCCCCCCCCCCACCTCTTTTGCCCTCGACCCACTGCAGCTGCGGGCGCGGGCGCTCTACCTGAGCGGCAACATGCAGATGGCGCAGAAGGTGTTTGAGGAGGCGCTGCGCCGCGACCCCGAGTGCAGCCCCGCCATCAAGCAGGGCCTGAAGCGGCTGCGCACCCAGCACAACAGCAAGGAGGGCGGCAACGAGGCCTTCCGGTGCGCCCAAACAGCCGCCCCGCTCGCCGCAGCTGCATGCCCGCATGCAGAGAATGCGGCAGGCAGACAAGGGCACCGCAGTTTCATCTCTTTTCTGCCGTTTTCCTTCATTGTCATAGTTAACATACACAGGCACAGACACATGATAGTTTACATACACAGGCACACACATATGGGTGCATAATATGCGGGTGACGACGCACTAACACAAACCCGTATTGTCAGCCTCAAATCGGCATCACATGCAAGCTCTTAGGTTCTCTGTAGTTGACTGCTGACGGTGACGTAAGCGTCTTGTTCACCGCGTTCCCGTCACCGCGCCGGCACCCGTATCCAGCAACATATGGTCCAAGCTCACTGCCTTGCGATGCTTTTGTCTCGTTGCCATCCATGGCGGGGTTGGCAGTTGGCACCGGTGGCAGCGCGGCCCCACCCACGTTGGCCTGACAGCATGCCGTTCCGGCGTGGCGCGTGCAGGTCGGGGCGGTGGCAGGAGGCCCACGACCTGTACTCCAAGGCGCTGGAGGCGGACCCCGACCTCAAGTCCATCTTCATGGTGCAGGTGCGGGGCACGCGCGGCGCGCCCGCTTGCGTGAGAGCGGGGGCTAGCACATGCCGATGCGAGCATACTTGCATGGACCAGTATGTTTTATGTGAACCAGTAGGTATATCACTGCTCATCTGTATGTATGTACGCACATGAACCGCGAATTCGGGTACCGGCACCCGTAGGATTTAGTGGCACACGTGCCGCGAGCCGGCGCTGTCACACTATGAACAAATTACACAAGCAAGCTATTCCCCAGGGCCGACACCCTGTGCGCCCAGATCGCGACCCAGGCACATGCCATCCTCTCCAGGCGCCATCCACGTCCCATTGTCGGTTGGGCCTACTGGTGGCCAATTTCGCCATCGCCTCATTCGCGAAGGGCTACCGGTCGTGCGCAGCGGCAGGGCGCCCCGATGTCTGCCATCACCTGGAGAGAAGGGACTCGGATTCGAACAACAGTCCTCTTAGATGTTTGATATCAGATATTGCTTATACGCGGTAGTCATCATCAAGCATTCTGAGGCTCAGGTTCGCTAACTTCAATCCGGACGGAACGGCAGTAATGTTAGATTGCAGATGTGCTTGCGCCCATAGAGGCGACCCTTAATGGAAATGTGGGTCACACAAGACCGCCCCCTCTGGTCAACGCCCACTCCTTGCCCCCCGACACCCGGGGCAGGTGCTGTGCAACCGCTCGGCCGCGGCGCTGAAGCTCGGCCGCGTGGACGACGCGCTGGCGGACGCTGAGACGGCGCTCAAGTGGGACGAGCGCTACGGGAAGGCGTACCTGCGGCGCGCGGCGGCCAAGATGGCGCAGGAGAAGTTCCAGGAGGCCATCGCCGACTATGAGGCGCTCAAGGAGATCGACCCCGACACCAACGGCCTGGTGCGGCTCGCAGCGCTGTGCTGGCAAACTGGGTTCACGCCCACCCTACACCCACATTATATATATGTATGTATGTATGTATGTATATATATGTATGTCCATATATATGTATATATATTGAGGAAGGGGGGGGGTTTATTGGACATGACTGCGCGCCGCACTCTGGCCGAGTCAATGAACACGCAAACTAGCAACTGCTAGCGCTACAAGTACGAACACAGTTGTCAGATTTTCATTAGACATAGGACACGCGTGGAGGGCTGTGAGGTGCAGGTGCGTGACATACCTGGTAGCGCCATTTCTGATGATGAAATTCCATCTAACGACTACGCTGTTTTTTTATCTTTATTAGACGGCAATCACCCGCAGCTCAAACGTGTCCCATTTAGTCATTCCGGCGGTAAAAGCACATTCCATAATCCATATCTAGAAATGCATCAGGGGCGACGGGCCATGTAGATACACACAGATTCTTGGGGAAATGAGGTGGAATTCTAGTAATATGTGGTGGGGCTACAGTACATAGAAGCTATGAATTTTCAGGGTTGCGTTTGCTCTTCTTCGGCTTGCCTTTGAAGTTGCCGCGCTTCAGCGCTTGGTGCCAGGCTATGCGATCGGACATCACTATTGACGGCCATGTGGTGTCAATGCCAAACATGTTGAGGGCATTCTGAACCGCGCGGCCGTAGGCCGTGTTGGGGCTGCCCCTAGGGCGCTTGCGGGGCACCCACGATGGCAGCATGCAGCGGGGACAGGTTTATTCATACTTTGAGACAGGTCTCCAGAGTTTCTGCTCAATAGCGATTGGTGGTGATGTCGTACTATGCGAGCAGCCTGAAAAACGTACCATCACGGGGACACGCTACCCGATATCTGGCAGGTACGAATAGAGGGCGACGATGTGGCATTCGTACCTCCTACCCCCTACCCAATAACCCAAGGACAGAATCATAATACGTGCATTTTAACCCCCGGTACGATGACGACAAATCCACCGCAAATCCTTATTGTGGAACAATGCCATAGTGTTGTCTTGGCTCCCTGGCCTCCTGCTCGACCTTGGTTTCAGGCTTATGTCTCTCTTTTGCTGGCAACCTTTCATAGTTGCTGTTAGTTCTGTTTGTAGTGCGCATTTGTGTAAGCCCTGATGTGTAATTCGCGTGTATATGTAGGGGTGCGTACGCATATTTATAAACCAGAGTTCATAAGAACGTGCACGTCTATGCAGAGCCCAAATTTAAGACGCCACAACAACAGAATAAAGAACGTTTGGCTAGCATCTCGACGGAGAATTACAATGCGGGTTCTTGAAAGTGCGTCGGCACCCGGATACCTGGTGGGACCCATGTATTGGTGAACCCCCCATCCCCAAACCGCAAACTCCCGAAACAACGAAACCTGAAGTAACACAGAACCCCATCTAATATAAATAAGGCCCATAACTAAGGTTTAAGAGGGACCTGTGTGCGCGTGGCGGTCAACATCTACTACGAACGCAGCCCGGCCTGAGAACCCCCCCCCCCCCCCCCCCCCCTTCCCCCTGTCCGTGGCTGCCGCCGGCAGGAGGACCTGCTGCGCACCGCCAAGCTGGAGCTGAAAAAGTCCAAGCGCCTGGACTACTACAAGCTGTTGGGCCTGCAGCGCAGCGCGAGCGACAGCGACATCAAGAAGGCGTACCGCAAGGCCGCGCTCAAGGAACACCCCGACAAGGCGCCCGCGGAGGTAACCCCCCCCCCCCTGCAACACCCCCCAAACCCACCCAGTTCCCAACTGCCTGTACCTCACCTCAAACTTGCATCACCCCGCTCGACATGCGTAAAGTCATTGCATGAACTACCGGGCCATTTGATTGGGTTTGGGGGTCCCCAAAACAAGGAATCGCTTTGCAGCATCGAGTCGGAGCATCTGTGTTTTATTTGTGGCGCATTCTGCTAAATTTCGACATCAATAAAGTGCCTGTAATTATTACCGGTCATTAAGGTATGAAATTATCATCGTAATTAGTAGCATATATGCTAGTTGCCACCATCGTTGATCTCCACCTGCACGTTATTGATTTACCTGTCCATTATCAGTGTGTTTATGACACCTGTTTACGACTGTCATCGCCTTATTCCCGAGCCGGGACAGGGCCACGACCGCTCATACCGCTACGGGTACTTGCCAAAATTGGTTTCCACCGCGTACGCTGCTATTTTTGAACCCCCCCCCCCCCCCCCCCCCCGTGGGAGCGAAGCGAGTGTAACTGGATTTGTCAGAACATAGTCACGCGCAGTTCACGGATGACGGGACCTGATGCCGCAAACACGTCGTAAGTTTTGGTGACCCGTGGACACCATGCCATGGCGTGCATAAGGATTGACATCGGACAAACCCGCAACCGAGCGTTCGACGCGATGCGGCGCCCCATCCAAGGAAAGTGTTTTAGGCCTGCGGCGGTAACACGGACGGTCGCTTCGAACCCATACCACCTTAACCCTAATGAGAACCTAGTCGTCACGCAGTCTGCCCTGTCGTGAGATGACCTTGTTGGCTGAGCGGCGGCCCGCGGCTGCGCCTGCAGGAGCGGGACGAGGCGGAGAAGAAGTTCAAGCTGGTGGGCGAGGCCCACGCGGTGCTGTCGGACCCGCAGAAGCGGCGGCAGTACGACGCGGGCTGGACCCTGGAGGAGATCAACCAGGGCGGCCCGAGCCACGACGGCTTCGGCGGCGGCGGCATGAGCGGCGTCAACATGGACGACGTCTACGCGTCGATGTTTGGGGGCGGCATGGGCGGGGGCATGCCCTTCGGCGGGGGCATGGGCGGCTTCGGGGGCATGCCGCGCTCGCACTCGACCGGCTTCCAGCGGAGGCGGCACTAGACGGCCCCGACAGGGCAATATCGCGCGTTGCAAGCGGCTTTGCCGTGTAAGCATGACGCGGGAAGGCAAAGATCCAAGAAAGAGGAATCCAAGGATGAAATTGTGAGAGGTTTCGCCTTGTTGTTGCATTAAAAAAAAAAAACGTCACCGTACCTCGCCGCCATATTGTGCCCCTCATCACAGTGAGGTGGGGCCAAATGTCCGCAGCGCAAGCACACCTACAGGAAGTGGCAGCTTGTCATCATATGATGTGTAAAAAGCCATCTCACTCCTTTTCCTCATTTTGGGAACTACTAACCCCACCCCGCCCCCAAATCACAACACAATTCATCACGGGTAGCTTTCCGGACTTGTACCTTTATTCGTACATGGTGCTAGCTTCACCTACATGCCATGCACCTGTCGTCTCCCCCGCCATACTTTTTGTTGGGCAGGGCGAGGAGGGATACCCAGAGGACAACCTGATCGTAACACACAAAATATTGCTACATTAAAAGCTAAAGCACCTATATGTATGTGATCGTGTACTCAATTTACTTAACATTATATGGGTACTATATGAGTGACCATATATATGATTCAAAATATTACAATATGTCTATTATACATATTACTAAACGGGTTTTACATATATATTACTACATTTAATATTACGGGCGGCAGTGGGGATGATCTCACGCGTTGAGGGCACAGGAGAAATCTGGCAAACTGCTAGAATGTTGATATAGCCCTGGAATCAGATGTTGTTTATTTGTTTATCACTTCTTCTGATTGAAACCAGTGACACCGGTAGATATTTATGCAGAATGAACACATGCCATAGCCACGCATTCAGGCTCGCTGGACATTATTGTTTTGACCCCCCCCCCCCCCCCCGAAAAAAAGGAAACCAAGTGATCTGGAAATCTGCCAAGACGCAACACGGATTCGGCACGGAATCTTCGAGCCCCAAAGCACTGTGGCGGCTACATTTCGGATGGGGTGCCACAAGAGCGGCTGAAACATGGCAAACAGCGCTCCACAGCGGATGACTTTGTGAAGACCTCACGGCGTACGGAACGAGTGCCACGAGACCCGGGAACTTCAGCTGACTCGGGCCTTCATCGGATCCTGGCGCGACCCTAATCGGGTTGGGCAAGTACTCGTTGGCCTGCGCCTACCGCTGCGCTTTATAGCCCTTTGCGGTTCAAAGGAGGCGATGGGCCGAATCGGCTCGGCCCAACGTAACGATGGCACGCGGACAGCGCCCGCGGAGGATTGCACGTGCCTAGGTCACGCGATCTGGACATATATACAGGGTTCCGACCCTGGTCCGGGGGGGGGGGGGGGGGGGCGGGGGGGCTGGGCTTTACTCACACTGCTCCACAAAGTTCATGTTTTTGCAGCACGTTTTCCAGGGTATGATTTCGATTGGGGCGTTTCTGTGGACGCAGCCATAATCTACACCGTTGCCACCAGGACGAGGACTCGCCATCGTCATCATAAAGTGTGTCACCGGTGGGACACAAGTCACTGGTGTTTTTTGCGACCAGCAAACCCAATTGCCCGGAACCAGCGTGTCAAGGAGATGAAACGTGAGGTCGCTGACAGACGTGACAAAACCCTATGCATACACTAAAAACTATATATAAGAAAGACTGCTGCGCAGGGCTGCCGTAGGGTCTGTGGGGCGCCTCTATGCTTACAACCGCGGCAGCCCCCCTACTGCTGCTGCTGCTCCTTGGCCGCCCGCTTGGCCTGCTTCTGCTTGTTCTGCACGATCTTCACGGCGAAGAAGGAGAGCGCGACGGCCATGAACGCGGAGGGCGGCCCCGCCAGGATGCCTGCCGCAGTGCAACGCGATCATAAGCAGTGGCCAGACATGACTACGCTGGGGTGGCGCTGCCTGCGCCCCTCCGCGGGGTGCAACGGGAGCATGGTAACAATATACTCGGCTACACTCGGCTTCCCGGGTCACAGTAACAAGGACAGATTTTGCACGGACAAGATGGGAGTTCCGTGCAGGGTTCCTGGTGTATTCTGAAAGATTTCCTGGTGAGTGTAGTTTTCTCTCTTTGTGGCGGGGGGGGGGGGGGGGGGGGGGCAAAATAATACACATTCATTACATATACTGTACATGATATGGCGAACCCAAAGCGTGGTTACTGTACATGCAGGTGCGTTGGGGTGCGTGGCGAGGCATTACTGGGGGGAGAGAGACAGTCCGTGTGTGTGGGGGGGAGGGGGGGGGGGGGGGTGGGGGGGGTAATACGCTCACCAACTTCGGCGGGGTCCACCATTGCAATCTTGAAGGACGCAAACGCGGCGAGTCCCATCGTGCCCAGGAAGACGGCGAGGAAGAAGTAGGAGCCGAAGAACTGCACAGCGTACCATCAGGCACCGCGGTCATCCCCCCCCCCCCCCCCCTCCCCCCCCCCCAACCACCAACACACACCCACCACCATCAACACACCCACTCACCCCGCCATTGGAGTAACTATGCCGGCCGTGCGAATGTCGAGCCATGAAACACTTATCCATTTCCTTGCAGCCTAATCAATTCATCAAGTGGGCGGACACCATCGAATCCGGTTTTGGGTAGCTGCGAAACATGCGCACCTGGGCAACGTCGAATCCCACAGCAGCCTCCTCGCTTTCCTGCGGCACAGTTACGGCCAAGGAGCAGAAGGTCAGTGCGCACTTCTGAGTGCTGGGTGGCCTAATGACACCAGGCCGAATGACATTATCGCAATCCAAGAGAGTCCTGTACCATAGACAATGCGGGCATGGGTCGGGAGACGCGCGGGGCACGAGGCCAGTCGGTAGCGGAGCAGTGAAGGAAGGGCGTGGAGAGTGGTGGGCATGATAGGGACACCCTGAGTCCGACAACAACTGACCGGCCGGAAAGGCTGTCCTCTAGGGGTGAGGTGCATACAGGGGGGTCGTGGCCACCGGCAGGAGTGCCAGCTTGCATGAGCGGGGTCGAAACTGCCCGCTTTTTTTTTTGTCGCGGGAGGAGGGGAGGGGGGGGGAGATCGCCGCTCGTGCGCACCGTCTGCGCCTCCTCACTGTCACTAGATGCCCTGAAGAGGAGCGCTTCCCCACGAGGCGGCAGCCGCGGGCCAGCTGCGGCGGGCAGCGGCAGCGGCAGCGCAGCGCGGTGGAGGGCGAGGGGCAGCGCACGCCGAGCGGGCGCCGAGCGAGACGGCCGAGTGACGCCGCGCGACGGGGAGGCCGCGGCCAGCGTGGGGACGCAGTGGGCCGACACGGCAGCCATTGGATCAGCTTCTCAAGAGTCTTGATCCTCAGAGAGATAAGGGCGGTCGGTCGACGGCGGGGGCGGGGGGCTGTGTCGCTTGTGGGCGGGTGAACTGCGACAGGGATCGACACGAGCATATCAAGTCGACGACCTGCGGGATCGTCGCGCCCCGCTCCCCGCGGAGAATCGAATGCCAGCTTGGCAGCCAGAGTTGCAAATTAACGAAACATCCACGATTATATTCGGATTAAACTCGGCCCTAATCGAATCGCCAAAATCGCCCTTTGTACTTCAGAAAGGATGCAAATCTACATCGAAACCAATCGCGTTACTGGATGGATGGGGAAATTGTAGTAGTTTTCACAGCAATCTGATACCTCGTACAATTATATTATATCCACGTCATCTGACGACAGTTGCTAATAGAGCCGCCGCCTGAGATGATGCTCGTACAAGTACAGGTGTGAATTACAAAAAGGGCAGTTCCCCAGAATTAGAAAATCAACACAGCAAGCCGCCTAAAAGCGGCCCGCATCCCGCATAAGGCGGGATGGATGAGTGATGCGCACACGGTTCAGAGTCCGGGCCACGCGAGCACGTGTGTGTGTAGGTGATCCTCGGACGTGCTGTGCAGCTTCTGCAACGGGATGGGAGACGAATCTGCGCCGTCTGATGAGGCAGCGAGCACGCTCTCGAGCGGCTACCAAGCTCAGGACCCCGAGGAAATCTCTGGCGAGCAAGGCCTCCTGGTGAGCCCGGGTGATGCACCGAGTGCCCCGCGATGAGAGGGCACCCCGGTCCGCAGCCAAGCATGCGATACCACGCACTGTGCGGTGCACCCCCTTGCTCACCTCACCCATTGTGCCGAAGACCATGCCCGTGTACTCCGACATATCTAGGATGTCTCGAAGAGGACCCTCCTGTCCGGGCTCTGTGTTGTGCCACGCCGCGTCCCGCGCAGCCAACCCCCGTTGTATGTCGCCCAACAGGGAGCGCTCAAACCGATCCACAGCTGTGGCCCGGGGCACTGAAGTGTACTTGACCCCGTACCGCATAGTCTTGAACTCTAGCAGCGTGGACTTCAAGCTCCGGGGATCATAGCTCCCGGTCACGACGTTGAACGCCGGAAGGGAGAGCTCTGCGTCCGGCACTAGGTCCTTGAGTTCATCCCGGGGTACGGTGTTGCCGAGAGGCACTGCCTGCTGGAACAAGTCATCCACCTCCCGCCGTACCGCGATACCTAGGTCGTGAACACAGTGATCGCGGAAGGCATCTGCGATAGCGTCGTGTTGTACACGCCAGTGAGCGTCTCCAGGCGCCGGGAGGTTCATGAGCGCGTCGCCGTATAGATCAACAATGACGGGGTTGTGCTCCGTCGAGGGCAGAATAATCTGGCACCCAACCACCGGGGCCAAGCACGGGCTAGGCAGAAAGAAGTACCCGGCAGCGACCTCCCGCAGCTCATGCGGAGTCATGGCTGTCCGCGCGGTGGGGATGGCGACTGTCCACATGCCTGACGCCGCGTCGAGCTTGTTGAACAAGATTCGTTCCCTACATGTGGCAGGGAGAGCGCACACCTCATTTCGAAGCCGAGAGTTGTTGGCCTGGTCTAGAAATGCCGTCAGCTCCTTTTGCGAGCCCGACGCGGCCTCCACTTCCCGCTCCATCTGGCGTGCATCTGCGTCGCCGAGATGGCCAGCAGTAGCCGCTTGGAGGCGGCCCCACGCCTCGCGCATCTCCGCGGCGTAGCTGTCCGACCCATGAGCATCGTTGAGGAAGTGGTCATACTGGCGGGCGGAAGAATTTGCGTTGAAGCTGCCTCGGCCAAGTACGGACCCGAGCTGTGGGTCGAAGAAACCAGGGGTGGGGGTGTTGGTGCCGGAGTTCCTAGTCAGGAACCTTGGGAGGATGGCGTTCATGCAGCCGATGAAGGCGGCATCACGAACGGTAGCCATGCGGCGGATGCCATCTCCCTTCAATCGAGTGGGGAGGTGAAGCCTGCTGCGCGCCCTGGCCACTGCATCCTCGCTCAAGGTAGCCACCTCCGCTGCCATGGGGTCGGGGTCGTGCAAAAGCTCCGCCAAGAAATCGGTGACCACCGGATTGGTGTCGGTGCCGTACGTGGAGGGATCAAAAGAGACCCCTAGCACCCGTTCGACCGCCGCGAGGATGGTGGCATCCACCGCCTCCGCAAGGGCCTCCACCTCGGACGGAAGACAATTGCGGAGCCAATACCCCGCCTTGTGTTGCATGCAATGCTTGAGCAGGGCCCATGCGTGGTGATGCAAGGCGTGGGTGTACCGACGGCTGGGCTTGGCAGACAGAAGCTTGCTCAGGCTAGCGTCCACCTCCTCTCGTAGCTCCTCCGCCTTGCCGCGCATGTACGCCTGCACATACTCTGGCGATCCGAGCGGCACGTTGAGGACCGCGATGCCGTGATGGCCATCTAGCTCTGGCCACTCGATGTCGGCCGGAGCCTCACGCCGCGCCGCCTCCATGTCTGCGCTGTACGCCTGCATCTTGTCGAAGCGCACCTCAAGCCCCACGGACGCCTTGATGGACGTGCGGAAGGCGTGAAGAGCCGGCCAAACGTGCTCCGGAAGGCCCACCAAAATTCCATCGTCGGCGTTGAAGCGCGCCGCCCCGTCATTGACCTCCAACGTGGTATCACACTGCTGCACCTCGGGGTGAATCGCGACGCAAAAGGAAGTCGTGGCCAAAGGTGCGCCCTGTTGCACGCCGTCCTCCGACCGCAGAGGGGCGGACCGGTCGTCCACGACCAGATACGAGTCCGTGGAGAGGGAGGCTAGGAGCGCAGGGATGACAGGGTGTAGTGGAGAGCAATCGATGTGGCGCTGGATGATGGTGCGGCGCCATGCTTCGTTGTAAGCGTTGCGAAGGTCTGTGTGGACGATGACGGCACGTGGGCCAAGCTTCTCGGCGATGAGCCGGACGCCGTGGATGAGCACAGAGTCGCCCGCGGGAATGCCAACGCCGAGCTGAGATGGAGCGAGCACCGACACGTATGCCTCCTTCATGTTGTCGACCACTGCCCGCTCCGCTGCGCGCCGCTCCGCCTCCCCGACTGCCACATGCCGCACGTCCGGGGCCCTCCCCTCGCCTAGCTTCTTGACAGGTGCCACGAGCCTAGCAGAGAGGCGAAGAGCCGGTTGAACCACCCGGGCAGGCGACCTTGGAGGTACATGGAGTCAACCTCCGACATGGCGCGGACTGCCGCGGGCCCGGACGCCGGGGCGTATTCGCCCACCAAGCAGCGGAGATACTCGTTGCGCATGCCTGAGGGCCCCGCCGCCACGTGCTGCTTGAGTTGCTGGTACGGCACGCGCATGTCCACCGTCAGGGCGGCCTCGTCCACCGGAATGTCATACGCGGCGTCTGGGATCGGGTGGCTACGGGACGGGTGCTTGTCGCGCAGCTGGGCGAGGATAGCAGGATCGGACAAGTCGCCCATACCCTTAGAAGATAGTCGGCCCGCCGCTCGGGAGAGCTCTCCGTCCTCCACCAACGCCACAACGGTGTCCGCGGTGCCCACGAGCAGCGCCGCAAAGAGATCGGCGTCCGTCCGACGCTGGCGGGCATGTCCGGCGTAGAATGCCTCAGTGCGCGCGTCGTCCCATGAGCGCACGAGTTCGGTCATGCACCTCTCCGCGAAAGCGCGGAAGCGCCACGCCAAGGCTTGTAGCCGCCGCCGTCCGCCTCGGCTCGGGGCCCTAAGCAACAATTGTGGCAGCAGGTACTTCCACTTAAGCGCCCTATCCAACACCACGGGGTCATTGGCCTCCATCGCTGCCACCACCCGCTCATTCACGCAGCGTTGTGCCTCTGCCCACGCTTCTTGAAAGTCAATCGGCACCGCCGTCTCCATGGACATCTCCGCCGGCATGTGCACCATGTCCACGTCGGAGAGGTGGTCCACCGCGCCCCACCCCACCCCGTCGCCGGCTGGAGATGGGCGAGTAGGGGGGGGCGGATACCGAGCCCGTGAGGCCTGGCTACCGGGGTGGCCGGCCGGTGCACCCACCTCTGGCGGCGTGGGGGCAACAACCGGGGGCGCTGCGACGCCCCGGAACGCAGCGACGGACGGTAGTGCGGGCGACGGCGGCACCGACGATTGTCCAGCTCCACCGGCGCGGCGCGCCCCCCGACGGCGGTGCCGCTCGGCCAATACGGCGCGCGCCTTGGCTAGCCACGCGGCGGCGACCTCGGTGAAAGCCAACACATCGGCCGGGTGGTGCCTGGCGCGGGCGGGCTGGAGCGACCTGGCTGCGGCGTCAATCCTCGGCGCCCACGCGGCGCCCGCGGCGACGCCAGCGACTGAAAGCGCGTCGGCGACTGTCCAAGCCGCTGCCGGCGCTACGCCCCGCCGCGCCGGCCCGCTGTCGTGTAGCCTGGAATGCAGGCGGGCGAGAGCATCGAGGCCGGTGAGCGCTATGCCGCGGTTGCCGCCGCGCGGCCGCGGCTGGGGCCGCTCGGAGACTTCCTGGCCGGTCGGAGCGCCATCGTGATCGCGCTGTGACGCGCCGGGCCCCGAAATACTGCTGAAAGTAATGCGGCGAGGCGACGACACAGGCGAGGCAGCGCGCGCGCCGGTCGTACCTGCCGCGCCCGTCGCGGACTCGGGACTCGACGACCGGCTCACCGCCTGGGCGTACGTGGGAGCCGGCGGGGCGGCAGTCGCGGGCGGGCTCGGCCTTGGCTGGGTGGCGTCGGGTGCACTGCCGGTGGACGCTGTTGCCGCAGGCGACGCTCCCGCCGCACGCGATGCGCCGGGGCTGCCTGATATACTGGACGATGTACTGGGGGGCGGCGGCGACCCGGGGTCAACGGCGCGTTCTGCCGCACCATCGGCGGAAGGCGCAGACATCGCGCGGCGCCCCGCCGGATACAAGCGACCCGCCACAGCCCGGGCATAACGGTGACGTCGCGTGGGAGGGGGTTGAGGGCAGCTACGCGATCTGGGCGGCGGGTGAGGCATGGCGACACACGGCCCCGCAGCGCCTCCAACCCTAAAACCCCGGTACAGGTATGACAAGTACAGGTAGCCGCCGGGCCGGCGTCGTAGTAACGTACGGGCGCGCGCAGCCCGGCGGGGGGCGCCTGGGCGGACTACACATTCGTGGATAAAAATACACATTCATGGATCCAGGGTTTTGCAGACACGGAAACGACATATGCTTCAGGAGGGCGTTGTTAATCCGCGCGCAGTCGCGCGCAAAGGCTTTCAATTGTATCTCGGTACGCCGGTGTTATCCCGCTCGCCTACTGCTGGGGTTCAGCGCTGTGACCTAACCCACTCCCGCCCACCGTAGTGTACCGCGCCAGTGCTGGAAGATTCAAATTCAAAAGACGCCCACTCCCACCACCTCCGCCCCTGCTCGGCAACACTTGGTCACGCAACACCCGGCAAACATTGACACCCGATACACATCGTCGCGACATTTATTGTACGGATGGACGATTTGGACTCGCGGCGCCTCGCACCGAAGGGGGGGGGGGGGGTGCCCGCCGGACAACCAAATTGAAATTGAAATTGATTACAACTGCTAGTCTGCTGCATCCACTGGCCAATATTGAGTTGTTCTTAGGACCTGCTATCTCTAACCATGTTAGGGAACACTAGGTGTATTTACAGCTCAAGCTAACGGCCTTCCTCCATTGTGCCCAAGCCCCTCGCTCCTCCTTCCAGCGGGCTGAAGCTAGGACAGCATTGCCCCCCTGCTGTCCCTACCTAAGTCAGGCCTATCCCATTTAGAGCTCAACAAACAAGCTTAGGCAGCCGAAGCGTCCCGCCTTCAGCTAGCAAGGTGCGATGGGGAAGGGGGCTGACCGGAATAGCTATATATGTGGTGCTCAGTATTCATCCACCGCTGAGCCGGCTAGTATGATTGGTGGGGGCTGCGATGCCCTCCGACATGTAATTGGTAGGTGTTGCCTGTTTTGGTAGTGGGAATCAGCGGTGTGTGTTATGTGTGCGTGTGTGGTGAGTTTCCGGGTGTGTGTTAGTTGGTGTATGAGATGAACCGGGCACAGGGTTCGTGGTGGGCGGTGGTCTTGAGTCAGCTGGATTGGATGTTGATGCAGTGGCTCGCTCAGCAGCTTATTGGTGCGAGCTGCTAGACGGGTGGGCTGCATCATCGTCCGTTTCCCACTCGTTGTCTGAGCCGCGGGTGCCAGAGAGGCGAGGCTTGCGCCGGACAACCACTTCAAGGTATGGACCGTCCGTGTCCCCCACGCTCCCCACCCCCGCGACTCATCCCCCATTGAGATTGTACTGAATCGCCCACTCCGCTGGGACTTGGGAATTCCACGCACGGGCGAGGTGTCGGTCGTTGTTCAACGCGGGGGATGTTCAGGCGGTTGCGATATGTCTTCGGGGGGGAAGCAGATCGTCGTGCCGCTACACCATGTCCCTCCTTCCCAGAGGGTCCCCTCCCCGGGGGTCCTGATGATATTTTGAAATGAATCGCAACGCCGCAATGTCTCTTGCAGACCGAGATGACACAAGCGAGGACGTCATGCAGATGGAGACGGACAATCGATCTCGTCCCCGCCGTCGAGGCGGTCACCCTCGCCACTCATGACTAGCTAGGCAGTCCTACTGTGACCGGTGCGAAGCGCACCCGCACGTAAAGGGCGTTCTCGAAACGGTTGGCTCCAAGTTGGACGACGCACACCGGCGCAGGGAGACATAGTTGATTCGTGGGCGTTCTATTCGACTACCCAATCAGTCAACTCACGGAGAGCCTTGTGTCGTCTAGGGGATTGGAGGGGGTATGGGGCGGTGTCGACCCCGAGGATCGCATCCATGTGTTGTACGAGCACATAAGCAACGGTTGGAAATGTTGCGGAACGAAGTACACGGGCGATACGCCGCCCCATGAGTTGGAGCCCCTGGACTTCGACGCTATACCTGGCGGGGGGGGGGGGGGGGGGGGGGGGGCGGGACGTACAAGTACATGTTACAACAGAGGTATTGACGTTTGCTCTTCCGGACGACGACGAGTTTTGGCAAGAAACTTCGGTGGAGGAGTTACGCTCAATGAGGTGCGTATATACACGTCGACCCCCCTCCCCCCCTCACCCTCGCCCTCGCGACGCGGTGCGTTTACATCCCGGGTGCCTCACGCAGGTGTCCGGCTAGCGGCGTATCGTACGCCTCGTGGCCACCGGATATCGCCCTTGTGTTGCCCACGTCCGAGACGCCATGTGCGGACTTGAAGAGGATGTTTGAGTGGGCGATGCGCCACCTAATGAAGGTAGACCCGTGTCTCACGGTGCACCGCCTCGCCACGACAGATGATGGCATGATGTGGTGCGACCGCAATGAGGCAAGAGGGCCGGACTCCTTCCGGAACATGGCCAACCAACTCGTGCAATGCATCGTCCGCAATGGTAAGTCGCCGTCCCTCCGTGTTGTGCCCCATGTGTATCGAGCACCCTCTGCATAGGGCACCCTCTCTAACGGTTACCCTCTGGGGAGGGGAGCCTCTGGAGAGGTAGACACGGTGTGGCAGCACAATCAGCTTTTTATTTGACGCTGATTTTTCGACGGAAGTTTATTTGACGCCGTTCGGCACTCGCGGCGTTGCAGGAGCAACCCGAGTCAGGCAGCTCTGCGCGCCTACCGGCATCGCGCAACCACCGTCTATTGATGTGGAGTTCCATGTGGCGGCGTCATGGGAGGGCGGGCATGTGCTCTTCAGGCACATTCTCGTTGCAGGCAAGATTCGCCACGACGCCCCGCGAATGCGAAGTTGCTAGCGGGTACTAAGAGGACGTGGTTTTGCGACGGGTGCAAGCGCAGATATACATCGATTTTCGTACGACAGCTTGTCCAAGCTGGGCCGATTGTTCGACGAGCCTTTGCGGGGACTACAGCTCGCGACGGAGGTCGTGCAGGCGAATATGGAGAGGCCGAGGAGGAGCGCCGCGCCGATGCGGAAGCTCCTGCTCCCCTAGTTCCAGCAACTCTAGTATGCGTATGTGTTGTCGCGCAATACGACTACGGGCGTTGTTGCCTTACACCCCGAGTCGATGGACGCCATCGTCCATTCAATATCAGGCATGGTCTCGAGGGTCTCCATTACCGACAGCGATTCAGGTGTGGAGTTGCTGTCCGTGCATTGCGAAATTACATTGTGCATATAGCCTAAGGTGACCTAGCGCCGCAGTTGCATGCCTTCGTGTCACCGAGTCGGAGAAGGCGGAGGTGGAGTTGCAGTTTACGCCCAGTGAACCCTAAACCAGTTGCACTTTCTCGGCCCAAAATGTTGTGCTTCCCCAACATGTCAGCGACAACCGGAGGTGCCCCCCCCCCCCCCCTTTCCGCATGTAATTCCCTCACCACGCACCCACACCGGCTTGGTGCTGACTTGTGATGCATAGACATATATGTACATCAACATGCGCGCACATGATCCGGGCAGTGTGATGCCATGTAGCTAGCTAGTGTGCTGGGCGTCATTAATAAGGCCATGCCATATGAATGATGTTATGAGCATGCAACATTGCACAACCTAGAATTGCGAGTATACTATCAGTGAGGATTGCTTACAACAAGGCTGGGAAGGAAGAGGTGTTTACCTTGAAACAAGGCAGCTTGAAGCAATTGTATGCAGCTGTAAAAAGTACCTTGGATGGGAGCACACATTAGGCGTGCCTTCCAAACCTAAAGTGCACATCATCTACCAGCGCGACGACGGATGGTGACCGGCTGGCTACTTGGATAGGAGTTGTGCTAATGAGGCGCTCGAGCACGACTGCCGAGCTAACGGCGTGGCAGGTTGAGGTGATGAGGATTGTGGGTGGGAGTTGCGCCCGCAGTGCACCGCGCTAAAAATCCTCGGCGTGGCTGATTAATGTAGTATTAGTAATTGCAATCGTATGCGCCGCCCCCCGCGCCCGCGCGCCGCCCTCAATCCAATACTGACGGGATCCCGTTGATAAAATATACGGTTGTGAATCCCCTTGCCTCCCGGCGAGATGCATTGGAGCGGTGGATGTCTTTATTACATTGACGGAAGGGGGGACGTACACATCCCCCCCTCGAATGTGTACGGGGGGAGTCCGCCTTCCCGTACACATTCTACTTAGGCCTACGCTTGAGGGCAGTCTCTCCGACAACGAGGTTGTTGAAGTGGAAGTTGATGCACTCCGGTCTGGAGCAAACCCACAAACTTGTGTGCGGACGGGGCGTAGCTCGGCAAGGGTAGCCTCAAAGCCGGTAGGTGCAAATGCGACAATACGGACGAGGCATTTTAAAGCCGCGGGTGTTCCGTTGTGCGCCGCCCTTGCGGGGGGGGGGGGGGGGGGGGCATTGGGCGCCAACTCCCTCCTTGTTCACATACGGCCTGAAATTATCGGGGAGTGAGTCGGGGATTGTGGGCAGTGCCAAGACATGATTGCCCTCCATGACGGGATTCTGCGAAGTTGGCATGGGAGATGTCAGATCGCGCCCGCGGTGCATAGGGGTCCAATTTGGAGGGCACTTTTGGGAGAGGACACGCTAGGAGGGCGGAACCCTTTGGGGATAGTACCCTTTGGGGAGGGTACCCTTTGGGGAGGGGACCCTACGGAGAGGGGACCCTCTCGGCCGCGGGCCCTCTCGGGGGGGGGGGGGGGGGAGGGCTCTAGGGAGGGGACCCTCTGGGAAGGGAGGGGGGGGGGGGGAGGGGGGGCTCACCACCTCCGTAGTATGATGCACCTCCTCATGCACCTTCCCCTTGCCCTCCTCCTCCTCCTCCTCCTCCTCCGTCGTCACCTCCGCCTCGCTCGGTCCCGTGCGCCTCCTCCGCATCGACGGCCTCGTTCCCGGGCGCCCCCTTGGCATCGGCCTCCCCCGCATCAAGCGCATCTTCCGGAACGCCCTGCCCGCCCGCCTCCGCGGACGTGCCGACACCCGTCGAACCCCCATGCCGACGTCTTTGACCTCCGCCGAGGTGTGTTCCGGGGAAGGCTCCTCCGCTGCGGCCGGCTCGCGCTCCTTATGCCTCATGCGTTCCCATAGACACACCGGTTCCCCGAGTACTCACTAAATGAAATCCTCCCGGGGTTGAAGCTGTGTATAGCGGGGTCACAATCCTGAGATGCAACTACCGAAACGAGTACGAGTAGTGATTAGTATCCGGTTGATACAGTCAAATATAACGTCATTTGATCAAAACTCAGAGCCCACGTGACCAACCGTCTCGCCAACCCATCCCGCCCCACCGATGCCAATCGGACACACCGGCCGGCACCATGACGCGCATACCGCGGTAGCAGCGCGCTAACATAGGCATATGGTGGCGTTCAGGTGCCTCGTCTTGTGTGTCGCGGGCAGGGATGGGACTGGCGGCGGGATGATGAGGGAGGAGCGCGAGCGGTCACGTGCTAATATTACGCACGTAGCGCGTGCCACGTAGCCAAAAAGCGTTGCCAGCTATACATCTCGGATTTGAGACCCGTTTACGGTCTTCAGAAACGAGTACCTACGCGAACCGGTGTGAAGGCAACGACGGGCCGTTTCCGGGGACGTATACGGGGACGGGACCGCCCGTGTCCTCCCAACCCCGGTGCGGCGACAGTGGTAGGTCCTCCGCGTCTGGTGGGGCGGGCTCCAGTACTACCGCTGGCCCGCCCAATCCCGCTGCTGCTGCCCGCGCATCCCGACGCAGCTTCGCGGCCCAGGCTTCCTTATGCGCACAGGACGCGTTCCTTCCCGCGGAACATGCGCCGGCGTGCCATCATCGCTTCTTCAATCATGGCCGCCCGTCGACAAGGGATTCACCGCAGTGGTTCTGGTAATAAGGGTATGGGCGGCGCGCGCGGGAGGCGACATCTTATCAAATTTGATTTCAAAATGCCGCCACATTATCCCCCTCTCCAGCGGGTCCCCTCCCCATAGTGGCGTCCAGACATGTATTAAGCATTTGCTATGCCCGCCCGCGATCCCCACCCGCGCCATGTGTTCGGCCACTCCGCGGTCACCCTCAATACATGGGCGGGCCCGCCCCTCCCCCTCACTCCATCCGCGTCGACCGTGATGTCCGTTCCCGTTTACCGCTATGCGTTGGTGGTCCGGTCGAGCGTCGTCGTTGTGACCGGGAGGGCGTCCCGCACTGGCGTACATTTGGCCACCATTCGGCATTCTCCCCGGTGGCGTTATCTTTACGGGTCGTACGGCGCACATGCAAATTGGACGGGGTTAGGTCGCATCCCTCACTCATGATAGAAGGCAAGCGGGATAGCGCTGGCGTACCGAGGTATACCATTCAAAGCCGTTGCGCGCGACTACGCGCGGGTTTACAACGGCCTCGTCATAATGTCGTATCCGTGTCTACAAAAACATTAAACCCCCGCCATCCAATGCTCGACTACACCCGCACATTTTAAATATTCGTCCGCTGGTCGCTTACGGGTAATCCCTATATTCCACGCGTTAGGGATTAAGATTACATGTCAAGTGGGACTAATTAACAGCATGGTGCGCGTTAACATTGCATGTTGAAGGATTTGCATCAGGCGCGGACACGCACACCGGAACCCCACTGCAGATATTTACTGGTGTGCGTTACAGAAGGCCAATAACAAATCCACTACAAAACTACGAAAAGGTATTGCTAGTCGCTCCATGTATATTGATGTGTGCTTACATCAAGGTTCATCAGTACGTCTCTGCATACGATACTGCTGCGCGCTAGGGTCCAGGGCCATGATGTCCAAGTGCTTTCCTGCAGTACCGTCACCGGTGCCGCGCGAGTAGCGCAGTGGCTTGGCGCGGCGCGCCGGCCGGGAGTTGATGTTGCATCGACTTGAGGATAGAGGTGAGAGCAAGGTGGACGGAACCCAAAAGATCATGCGACCATATCGCCATTTGTGACCTCATCTCCGTCCCCCTACTGAAGGTGTGTCGGAACTTGTCCATCTCCGCGAGCATGCACGGCCTTGTCTTGGTCCCCTATATATGCCGCCTCTGGTATCGGTCGCCATTGGGATGAAGCGGGCGGACGGGCGTCTCGGTCTCGTCCACGGCATGTACGGTCGGCGGTGAGCGCCGGTGCAGCATGTATGTCGCCATCGTGAGGTCGTGCCAACCGCGGAACTTCTCTTGCTCTGCTTTTAGGGCGGGCTTACCCGGTGCCGGGCGGTGGTAAGTTCAAGAGCTGCGAGACGATGAACGCGTCGACCACTGCCACGTCGGTGTACATGACGTCGCCAAGGCGTGCCAATTGCGCACGTAGACGTCGCCGAATCGACGGCGTTGGCCCAAGAACACAGCCTCGCGCGTGATGCTGGAGGGAGGCACGCATGCTTTGGTGAGTGCCTTCCCCAACGTTTTCACCGCTGCCTCGTGCACCTGCTGGAGGTCCTCCCTTGCTTGGCACATCGTGATGTGGAGTTGTGTTGCTAGTAGCTCGGGAAACTTCGTGCGTGCCACGTCCTCCGACGTCTGCCTACATGTGTCCCACCCGCTCGGAATCTCCGCCACGGCGCACCCACCCGGTGATACATTGCGTCTGCTGGAGCTTCCCCCCGGCTTGGCACCTGGTGGTGTGGAGTTGTGTTGTCAGTAGCTCAAGAAACTTCGTGTGTGCCACGTCCTCCGACGTCTCCTTGCATGTGTCGCACCCGCTCGCCGGGATCTCCGCCACGGCGCACCCGCCCGGTGATATAGCGCGATATAGCGCGCGTACGGTGTCTCATTATGCACCCGTACATGGACCACCATCTCCATCCCACCCCGGAATCGGCCACACGCAATGCACAGAACGCTAACGAGAAGCTTTAGACCACCACCTATGGCCGCTAAGAAGTCAGTAGGGGTGGGATATGGGTCGTGTCGGGTTCGATTTGGTGGAGCACGGGTCAAGACTCGTAAGGTGAGGCCACGGTTTGTATCACTACTATTCACATATAGTTGCAGCTCTAGCATGTGTCGAGAGCAGGCGGTGCCCGTACGGATCGTGGATGAGGCCGTGAGCATGCCCCCCCCCCCCCCCCCCCTCTGCGAGCCGAACGGGGAATGCTCGTCCGTAGTCGTAGCAAGCGGTGCGCCGTATTCAAGCACTAAGGATTACAATGTAGCAGCGCAAAATCGGATTACACCGGCGAATTACGAGATGCATGCCATAGTATTATATTTCAGAGTATTGCGAAACGTACCGCGACGTTTTTTTTCGCTATTTCTCCACCGTAAAGCCCGCATGTGCGCCGTGGCCAGCGATTAGCAGCTCTGCGGGTACACCGGGACCGAGGCCGAGGGTGAGCCGTCACTCCGCCACTACGGCATAATGTGCCATCGGATTGTGCAGTCGGGGTGTGTCAAAGATTGTATAAGAGACTCCCCCGCCTCACGAGGAGGTGCTAAAGGTACGGGTAGAAGTTGTCGCTCTAGCGACTACCCGTACCGCAAGAAACATACGACATGCATGCGTCCGGGTCTCGGAAAACGTTTTTCTCCGCCAGCAGTGTGATGCATGGGGGGCGCGGAACACAGCAAGCTAGGGTCAAGAGATGTGGTCTAGATGCGGTGTTACTCCCCTATTCCCTTTTAGTACAATACGGGACATCCCGGGTTCGGATAGACTTCGTACAATACCGTGCTGCATTTTGCATACCGAAACTTACTTTGTTGGACCGGCGTTGGTAATGTAATTATATACTCACACGTCTATTATTAGGATACGTGTCGAGCAATTAGACAAGAATAGAGAAGAAAGGCGCATGCTGCCATGCATGCAGCGGCCCACCAAGAGCAGGATCTTGGGTGCGGCAGGACTGGCGGTGCCACCCCGACCTCCACGTGGTGGGCGTTGGCAACCCATAAGACCAGTGCCCGACTCGGCGTGGCAAGGGGCAAAGCAGGGTGGCCGGTTGTCGCCGGTGGCGGGTCCTCGGATCATGCGACGACCGGGGAGCCCTACGGGGGGTTATTAAAATAGTGCTCGTAGTCCCGGTAGCGCGTGTTGGCGCCCCCGGGCAGCAACCATGAACGGGAGGATGCTAAACACGCTTCATGTACGACCTCGGCCTTGCGTCGGCCTCTTCGAGATCTGCCTACATGTAGGGAGGGTGTACGACTCGGGACGGGGGCAGCCTACTCGCGAGGGCTATTCGAAATAAAATCGTGTTTTCGTACTTCGGTGCGACCCGCCCAGTACGGGCGGGGGTATTACAATACTCGGCACAACCTTGCACGGTGGCGGCGGTAATAAATCCAACCGTGGACGGGGCCCATGAAACCGCCCTGGGGCAGTGACCTCGGCCACGAGCGAGGGCAGGCGATTGCCACGCGTCGAGCGATCCGGCCTTGGTGTGCTGCACGGAAAGTGCAAGGGGGTGTTTACCCTGCCTTCACCTCCGAACTCCCGAAGGTCCGGCGGGGACACCGTTGGCAGCAACTCAAGTAAGGTGGGGACTAATCTCAGCAGCGCGACGGCCGAGCGGCCTCGCCGCTTGGCCGTGGCCGGCGGAGCGCAGCGTTGGAGCATGTTGCGAGTTCCGGGGGGGGGGGGGGGGGGGGGGGTTAGCGGCGGGAAGATGCGCATAATATACGGCGCGGTCACGTGGTGATCACGGTTTCTGTGGCCGGGCTAGCGAATATATATAGGGTAGGCTGGCGCCCTTGTACGAGCGTAAACCCCTAGATGACTCACGTGTAGTGTACCGTACCACCGATGCAAAAGTAGTACTTGTACTGCAACATGGCCACGTGGCCTACATGGACCCCGCTGTACGCGCCTTAATTAAGCGGGCCCTAAGCAGGTTGGTCAGGGGCGTGCCCAACCCAGTGTTGGGTAAAGACAGCTTGTCAAGACGAAAATTGAACTTGTTTCAGTTGTAAAAAAATCAAATTTGGAAAATAATAGATATTATGTTGCTGAAAATTTTCCTTGTCTTGAAAGAAACTGACAAACACATCTTAGTTGTATTCCGAATCGATTTCGGATAGTACTAATGTCATTTCTTATTGTGTACTACAATCCATAAATCAACAAAAAAACACAATCATCTGTTTTCAGTCATCATGCTGCTCTACTACATCCGAGAGAAGAATCCCCAATATTGTCGTCGATGCAACGGTAGACGTGCCCCCCCCCCCCGCCCCCCCCCCAAGGTGCAGATTAGATAAAGTTTCAGGAATAATGCACACCGATGCAAAACGATAAATTCCACTTCATCATAAGGCAATCGATAAGGACGAAATTAACAACGATTATCCTAGCTCGTATCCTTCGTGCTGATACTCGTACCAATCGTATTTTTTTGTAGATTACCGGAATTATTTGTAACTTACGGCCATACCAAGAAGGCTTATCCTGTGTGTGGTGTGAGTGTGTGTGTGTGTGTGTGTGTGTGTGTGGAAATTATGTGTCTCTATATACGTATATACATATATGTATATATACATGTATGTATATACATGTATATAATTATCCAGATATATGTAATGTACATCTGTTTTTTTTAATGTGCCATTTCAGCAAGGGCACGCAAGATGGGCCGCCAGTACCATCGACCCGCGCAACGAGCGCGGTCGGGATGGGAGGCTCAAGAGAGAGAGAGAGAGAGAGAGAGAGAGAGAGAAGCGCGATGTCTTAGCTTCAATGCATTTTTTCTTAAATGCGATGCATGTTTAAAAATGCGATTCAAACCTTCAAAGTCGGGAGTTGTCAGCATGACTAGTAGCGGCCGGCTATTCGCATCTATGAAGACGTTACCGGCGGTCGGGGGACGGCGGGTCTTCACACTTGGGTTTGCATGCGAGAAAGCCAAAGCATATTGCAAGGGACAAATCTGCAGCATCGACGCGGGCCGCCATGTGGTAGGCTAGGCGCGAAGATGGAAGACGGGGACAGCAGAGAGTCCGCTAGTTTTCATACATTACTACCTCGCACAGGGTCGACTCGCAACGATGTGCTGGAGTTGGCCGTGCTTTGTCACGGCAGTTTTCTACGTATAATTGAAGTGCGGTAGCATGTCTGCGGTGCCGCGGTCCACGCCCATATTTGTTAGGATGTGTAGCAGTGCGCGTCGCATGCGTGCCACGTGGATATTGGCGCGTCGCAGGAACATGCAGTTAACAAGGAAGAGACGGCGCCCAAGGAGCCGCTAAGAGTGCAACGAAGAGCGTGGAACTATTGCAACTGGTTGTGGGAGGTGGAGGAAGTTGATGTGATACGCCCGCCAATCTTGCATTATTGCTACTGGTGCCGTTGCGGGAGGAAGGACGATCTATATTGCTACGCCCCCCCCCTTTCAGTATATTATTGGGGCTTGGCCCCGTCTTATAATTAAATTTACATACCGCCTTAGGCCAGTAACAATTAATGTCCTGTTTTAGGACCCAAATTGTTTGGCTACTACTGAAATGAGAGGGGGGGGGGGGGGGGAGAAAACAGGATAGCCGGCCCAAAACGTTGTAGCTAGTACATTAGCATTACTTCCCGGCCGTAACCGTTCTCACGCATCGTCTCACCGCGGCCCAATGCCAAACGACATTCAAAATAAATGTTAGGTTGGTCACTGGATGCGCGGTTGCGGTGTGAAGCAATATTGGGCTCAAAAACCTTGTTTTATTCGGGCGTCGGTACTTAGATTATTGTGTGGCCAGCTTGCCGCGTGTGAATAATCATTAACCTTCAAGGTTGGTTCGACATCAAATGGATTACTTCTGATATTGTTTTTAATGGGGATACTTGGACATAACTTGCGAACATAGTGGGCGATATGGTTTATATGGCTCTGCAATTGAATTGTTATAGCTTTGAAACAACATTGCCATTGCTAATATAGCATGTCATATGTTTAGCAATAATCAAATGTGCCATGTAACAAAACATGGGTGATAATTCAAGCAACGTCAGAGTAATATTTAGTTATTCTCCACGACTAGCTCCGAAAGCATCATGTTTGTCATGCCACCCAGAACATGGTGATGTAAAGACATGAACAATATGCAGATGCTCCGAAACCAATTTTGGTGACACTTGATACACAAAGTGCTCATGGCCCTCCACAGTACAAGATAGATTCGGCCGCCCATGTTGAGTGTCTACATGCAGCACAATCATGAGGCCGTAGCCCGGCGGCCTCGGCTTAGTAGTCTAATCACCCACCGGATCCTCATCACCATTGTTGGAAAAATATCACCCTCTTTCGAATCCTCCTCCTCCTCGGAAGAGGAGTCACCCTTCCTCCTCCTCCTCCTCCTCCTCCTCCTTATCTTCATCAACGTCTCCGTCATATAGATAGGTAATGATGTTGGGTTTGGTTAGCGACTACCACTACCTACTGATGTACCACAAATCCTTACAGGCGCGCCCGCGCCACGATGGCACGTTGATGGATTCATATGCGCCCGCAACCGATACTGCAAAAGTGCGGATGGGCGGGCGAAGCGATTAATCTACCGGACGCTTCTTTATGTTCTAGGTATTAGGAACACCCGTGCCAGTAGCGAGTCGTCCCCGAGCCGAGTATGGTGGCGATACCTACCTATGCCATGTATTATCCTAAGCAATCGTATATGTTTATCTGCGCGTAGCAAATTGAATCCGTTCGCCACGTGTCTTTGGCAAACCTTTCTCGACTTATTGGCAAGCGCGCATCGTTGCCATGCACCGAGGGTGCATATGAGAGATGCTGACTATATATATATATATATATATATATATATATATATATATATATATTCATTGTTGTTTATCATTTTTCAGACTTGCTGCGAGGCCTGAAGGTTTATTCATCACGTTTCCGAGCGTAGCCTCACAGAAATGGAGATTAAGCGCGATGTCACTCTTGGATGATACTCTTCCATTCAGCGGGCCAAGGCTCCCAAGATAGCCCCCCCCCCCCCCCCCTCGCAGCCATGCTATGACATGGCTTAACTCTACTTGTCCGATACGCTAGCGGCAGGCTTGAGCATACTCCTATCCCGCGTCTGGCGGGCAAGCGCAATGCCATCTGCCATGCCGGATGAAGAAGTCCCAAGTATACAACTTGAATGTTGCCGACTGCATGATCAAAACAGTGAGTGCTTCCTTTCCGCGGGCCCTAGTAATGGGTGTTTGGCTTCAATAATGGGCAACATACACTAACATTTCACTAAGCCACCAATTTGATTTAGGGAAGCCCTCATCGGTTTCCTCCTTCCGCCGAGCGTGGCTCCAGTT
Source organism: Tetraselmis striata (assembly GCA_006384855.1). Taxonomy (NCBI): domain Eukaryota; kingdom Viridiplantae; phylum Chlorophyta; class Chlorodendrophyceae; order Chlorodendrales; family Chlorodendraceae; genus Tetraselmis; species Tetraselmis striata. Next base: position 16,483 of record VCJN01002122.1, on the reverse strand, counting down.
CTTTCCGCAAGATTCCGAAGACAAAGCGTTTCAGCAAATGCAACGTGTTTGCCACTTCGCTGAACGACCACCGCTTCAACGCAGACGAGAAGAAGTGCGTTTTGGACATGTTGACAATGTAATGATTCATAGTGGTGCGGTACGTATCTGTAGGGGCCGTGGGGGCGGGCGGCAAGTATGCGATCATTGGCTACTCGTGCCGTTTAGACAATGCGATTCGAGCACTGCAACTTCTAGACACTTCAAATAGCTGCCCTCGCACGCATGCTTCACAATCATACGACGTCAAAAACAATGAATTGCTGGGGTGGCGCGTGTACTGATTTGAATTTTCGCATCCGTGCTGCGCACGCCCAATCTTGAACGTTTCCAAACAATGAAATTGAGTGCAAATAATTGGATTGAGTGCACGTCTCACTCCAAAACATGCTTTGTAAGAATTTCTTGCAAGATATCTCAACGGAAAACTTAATACTTTAATTAGTGAACAACCGAAAATTTGTTTTGAATGTCTGTTTGCCGCGAGCGCTGCGGCGGCTATTGCGCGGGGGCGCGGGATGCTACACTATCACTTCTCCGCCGCCACACACACACACACACACACACACACACACATGCACCCGGTGCTGTGCGCTAGCCATATGTCACCAACGCAGCTCGGCTAGGCATCAAGCCAACGCCGACAAGATGGCGGATCTCGAGGTAATCCCCGTCAAGGTGGGCGTCACATGGGCCGGCAGCAGGGCGATGTGCGGCAAGCCCTAGCTATACCCACTAGTTGAGGAGTGGCTGCGGGGCCACACGTATAATAAACTGCTAGAGCACATTGCGAAAGAGATAGATCCGCAAGTTTCGTTCGAGCTAGTATATTCCAACTGCAGCTAGCCGCCCAACACTACACGTTAAGCACTGCGCAGCCAAGTTAAAACCACTTGCCAGCGACTACATGTATTATCTTATGAAATTTAGTGTAATGATGTGCTGGTAGTACTCAATTGCTCTTCTATAAATATTGCTGCTCCCATTGGTGAACACGCCCACCTTCTTGCACATGTCCATCCATGCCGTTGCACAATTTGCCTGGGGGGCATTGTACCTCCCCTCCCACCCCCGTGACAATGTTCATAACAGTACTTTACACAGAACATATGGCAGCTAAAAACGTTTGGAGGGGGGTGCCCAAATCAGAGGGAGGCGGGGCCGGGCGGGTGGGGGGGGGGGGGGGGGGGGATGCACGGCGGTATGTACATACGCGCTAGATATATATCATCTAGCGCAGAAAAGTAGCTATATAATTTATAAGATCGACGATCTGCTGAGGGAAGGATTTCCTGCCCGTACCCGTACTGCGGATTTCCGAATTACTAATTTATAAATACATAATAATTAAAATGATGTATTCCGATATCGCCTTCTGCTGCTAGCTCATGTAAATATAATAATTAAAATGTACAATAATCGGGGGCGCGGGTCTACCTCGTGGTGTGTCCATGCCCGTGTGGGAAAGGCCATGTAGCGGACTGACAGCAATCGAGCTGAGTAGCCGAGCTCGCGCGAGCGCAGCGCGACACCAGCCGCCCGGCAAGGGTGACCGCGCATGCACGAAGAAAAGTGCCACGCCGTTGTCAGCCTATCGAGGCACCACTGTCATCTGCTTTGCCGCTCGTCACGCGTTATTGCCCACGCGCTCGCAGCTCGCCGCACACACTCCCCCCTCTCACTCGCACGTAGCGCCCCTGCCCGGCGCACTTACGCCAGACCAGGCCGTGCGACCTCTCTCTCCACCGGCAGCTCGAGCCGAGGCAGCCCGCCGCCGACGGCGATGTCGATGGCGACCACCGCAAGATCAGGCCGAGTCGCCGCGCGCTCTGGCGTCCCCGCGCTCCGGCCGCGCGCTGCCGCGCCGGCGCTCGCCCTCCCGCGCGCGCCCTGCCCCGCGCTTGGCGTGCTGGGTACAAGGCATGCGCGTGGTTACCGGCGCACCGTGGCCAGGGCCTCGCCGGAGGACAGCACGGGTGAGAAGCTGCCCCCCCCCCCCCCCCCCCCCCCCCCCCGCCTTTCCCCAGAGCGAGATGCGCGATGGCGGTGCGGGCTGAGAGATGGGGGGGGTGCGGGCGGTGAAGCATATATCTAGCGAAGGTCACGTGTCGTTTCAGCTTCGGCATGTGGCCGATGTCATGGTGACGTGACGGTTGCTGAGGGAGGAGAAGGTTGCAGAAGGGGGGGGGGGGGGGGGGGGGGGGAGATGCTCCGCTGTGGTTAAGTCCCGTATATGGCACGTGCGTGCGTGCGCGGCAGACATGGAGCCCAGCAAGGTGCAGCAGCTGCTGTACCCCAACCCGGAGGAGCTGGACTCGGACTTTGAGATGCCGATCTGGGACCACCTGGAGGAGCTGCGCGAGCGGGTGCTGGTGGGCGTGCTCGCCGTCACGCTGGCCATTGGGGCGTGCTTCTGCTTCAGCAAGGATCTGGTGGTGTTCTTAGAGGCGCCGGTGGCCAGCCAGGGCGTGCGCTTCCTGCAGCTCTCGCCCGGCGAGTTCTTCTTCACCTCGCTCAAGGTGCGCCGCGCCCCACTGCTGCCATGCCCACCCTCCCGGCGGCTTTGGCTGGGCTGAGAGGGCTTCTCAAGCACCTGTGGCGGCAGCAGGCAGAGGGACGCGTGCCGGGCATGACTGACGCATTCATTCTCACCCGCCCACAGGTCTCTGGGTACACCGGCATCCTGGTCGCCGCGCCCACGGTGCTGTACGAGATCATCGCGTACGTGGTGCCGGGCCTCACGCGCGACGAGCGCAAGTTCCTGGCCCCAGTCGTGTTTGGATCCTCCATCCTATTCTACGCCGGGCAAGCCCCCCCCCCCCCCCCCCCCCCCCGCCGGCCCCCAACATATCTACTGGAACATGTACGTTTACCATCGGGGCTGCTGCTGTGACTTCTCAAGCAAGGCATCAATGTTGTATGTCATCGTAATGTCACTTCAGGGATGACCAACTATGAGCATAGACCACGGATAGTAGTTGCCATTGCCACATCGAGGACGAGGTTAGCGACTACATGGTTCGTTTTTTCCCGACTTGCAGCTCCATCGCTGAACCCCCCCCCCCCCCCCCCTTCCCCAACCTCTGCTCCCGGGCCACAGGATCCTGTTTGCGTACGAGATCCTCACGCCCGCGGCGCTCAACTTTTTCGTCAACTACGCCGACGGCGCCGTGGAGTCGCTGTGGTCCATCGACCAGTACTTTGAGTTTGTGCTGGTGCTGCTGCTCAGCACCGGCCTGTCCTTCCAGGTGAGCGTTTGCTTCCCACCCTGCTGAGAAATACTCAACCAGAAGCATCCAATGCGTGTGCAACATGCCATAGTTAGGCATACGTGTAAGAACCCGTAATGAAATACATCACTCGCTCTTCATATAGGAGCATTCCGTACATCGTATTTAGTGTAGGCGGTGTAAAGGAGACAACTGCGAGTAAGGGCCTGCGCTACCTGCCAAAGGCTAAACATAGACAACCTACAGCAGGACTATGGACTATCATGCTTCTGTTGCAGCCAACCCCGGGGTCGAGGCTGCTGGTGGCGCTACGAGGCGAGTGGGTTTAGCGTGCATATATATATATATATATATATATATATATATATATATACACACACACACATATTTACATGTACTCATATATAGCGACTATGGTTTGAGATATACGGGAGGGCTACAATCTGTGTCATGCCGCCGCGCGGTTGCCCTCAGTGCCGGGCCCTGTCCCCCTGCGCTGCCCCCGCAGGTGCCGGTGGTGCAGGTGATGCTGGGCCAGCTGGGGCTGGTGTCCTCGCAGCAGATGATCGCGCTGTGGCGCTACGTGGTGGTGGGCGCCGTGGTCGCGGCCGCCGTGCTCACGCCCTCCACCGACCCCTTCACGCAGATGCTGCTCGCGGGCCCGCTGATCGGCCTCTACATGGGCGGCGCCTTTGCCGTCAAGGCCATCGAGGCTGGCCGCCCCGCAGAGCAGAGCTGAGCGGCTGGCCCGCCCCACCCGCCCCCCCCCCCTCCCCCCTGCAGCTAGTCACCCTCCTCCCCCCTCTCCTCCCTCCTCCCCTCGCCGTCTGCCATTTCGGCGCATCCCCTGGCACAGCCTGCCAAGTAGGCAGCAGACACAGTGTAATAGAGCGCGTCACTGCTCGTGTGCCGGTACCGGACAACGCGGCTCTCACTGGTCATGTGCCGACGGGCGCCACTGACGCGGCAACATGAACGGAGTTGTCAGGCACCGCCGTGTGCATCAGCTTGGTTTCCCATGAGGAGCCTGCGGCCTGGATGGCTGCGCGTCCTCATTGTGCGTAGCAGTGCGGGCGGCTGAGGAGTGCATGCAGTTGGGCACCGTGTCCCACATGCCAGCCGCGGCTATGCTGATATAAGTACTGGAGGGGGGGGGGGGGGGGCGGCATCTGTTTGCTCAATTCCATAGCTACTCCGCGATGGCTCTGCCTAGGAACGCGACCGGGGTAGTGGCCGGGAGTTTTAGTGACAGTCTTTTTGGTCTTGTAAGAGTGTGGGCACCGGTCCCTGCCCACTTACATGCATACGAACACAAACCACGCATACGACAGTTTGCCGAGCCCCATAGACTAAATAGCCGGCTCAACCGCGGAGGTGATGGTGAGAGGACGTGCTCGGAGCATCTTACTGTGGGAGCAGCGAGCCGGGCTCGAGCTGCGGGGACTGAGGGCAGGAAGAGAGCGAAAGCAGAGCGCCAGGCGGGCCGGGAGACAGGCGCGCGCGCGCAAAGGCGAGAAGGACCTATGCCCGGCCGGTGCTAGGGTATCGGCCGGTGCTAGGGTATCGGGCAGATTCGAAATAGACTAGATAGGGCGTCCCATGTCTTCACGGGCCCCTCAAGGGCAATAGCGAAGCGAATGGCTTCAAGACGAAGATGATTCCCGTCGGGACAGCCTCTGTGTACTGCCCACCTGGCTCGTCAACGGGCATGGAGCAGGTCAACAGCACGATCGAGACCATCATACTGCTCTACTTCACCGGTTGCACTATTTGGCGCTTGCGCGGAACGCCCCGACCATGACCGTCAAGGGCACCGTGCAGCGGGTGCTGTTGTATAGGTTGATTTGAATCCGGAGTGTTGCCGCTGCGGGTGTTACGGGCGTCGTTGAGCAAATGAGTCGCCCCACACCAGCGTTCAAACAATCATAGTGCCAACATGGCATGGAGGCGAAGGGCACAGTCAGGACGCCCACCGGCCAAGGGGGTCGCCTTTTCTGAGTGCCAAATGGTTCTCGGACGGCCATAGCGGGCCGGCGGGCGGCTGCCTCAGCCATCCACGACCAGCAGGCAGACAAACAGAACACTCGGGGCGGTGTGCATACTCTGCCGTGGTGCCTGCCCACGTGCGGCACTCGGCAGGCTGCACCCTCCTGGACGTATAGATATTACAGGCTGTTACATGGCTTGGACATATTCGTATATACGCGCGGGGTATTTGCGATTCCAGGGGTGGAAGCCCTCACAGCCGCCGCATCGCCAGCGGCTCGGCCAGGTCGTGCTCCGGCACGCTGAGCCCGGGCGAGGGCCGCGAGGAGCGGAAGCACTGCGTGCACAGCGCCCACAGGCTGCCGCGGCGCTCCAGCGCCAGCAGGCGCGCCTCCATGTCCTCCACGTCCGCGTCGCGCTGCGCGACCGCGTTGCGCAGCATCTGCAGCGTGTCGTTCATGCTGGACTGCGCGGAGCTGCGCTGCATGCGCTCCTGCTCCAGCTTCTTGCTCAGCTCGGTGAGGTCCTTCTGCAGCAGCGATTTCGTCTTGTCCACCTGGTCCTGCGCGCCCGTGCGGGGGCCGTCCACACTCAGCCCCCACGTCCCCGCCCCACCCCCAAACACCCCGCATGGGCTGCATCCCAATATACATGACCCACCCCACTTACCTGCATCAGCATCAGGTGCTCCTGCTCTCTGGAGATGTCAGAGGCCAAATCGTTGGTGATGGCCTCCAGGGTCTGTGGAAAGGGGGGGGGGGGGGGGGGGGGGGGGGGGGGGGAGATAGCCGCGCATTTGGTTGGGATCCAGGTTGTCCTTCCCAATTGTCTCCGAGGAAAAAATACCCCCTAAACTTTCGAAAACTTTCCTGTTTTCAAAAGTCTGAAAACAAGCGTAGAGCTGGCAGGGGTCCACAGAAACCATTTGAATGGACAGACTAGGCTCTGTATTGGAGACGACGGGGGGGAGGGGGGGGGGAGAGGGTCTTTGTACCCGAAAACACGACAAATAAAATAATGAAAGGTAAAAACTGGTGGGTCGGGCGCCCAATCAGTCGCCCTGCCTCTCCGAGACGTAGTGCATGCGTGGGAGCGGCTGCTTGAAAATGATCGCACGCGTTGAAGAGGGGTGGTAGGTGGGTTGATACCAAAGGGGGGGGGGGGGGGGGGATCGTCCAAGGTTTGCCGCCCCGCGCTCACCTCGCCCAGCTGCCGCCGGATCGCGTCCACCTGCTGCTGCACCCCCGAACTCAGCTGCTGCTCCTCCGCCCCACCACCCGCGGGAACGTCCAAGGTTAGGTCGCCCATGCTGCTTCCGGGGCTGCGAGGAGCTTGATGTCGTAGCAGACCTTAGGCGCGGGTGGAACCAGGGCCGACAGGGGGGAATAGGGGAGGGGAGTCGCGGTGCCCTGCCGCCGCCGAATCGACGTGCTGCGATCGGGAAAAATACACTAAGAACTACAGGAACGGTACGAGAAAAGGCTGTATCGACTGTATTTTCTCCAGGAGAAACCGGCGCATGTCCCCTGAAAAATACTATCCCTTGAAACGGCTCGCTGTACCTCGTGGAGCACCGATTTTGACGAATAAGGTGAGCTGGGAAAAAAGCCCCGTTCATTACACTGTTGACGCCTGTAGTACCGCGTTAGTCCTGTCCCGGGGGCGGGGAAAAAAAAGTACCTCGTTTAGGGTTTTTAGGGTATATAAACCGCCTGTAGTACCGCGACAGCCTACGGGTGTACATACCGCAGTCGCTGTTACTATTTACATACCAACAGTGCCGCCCATCCCTGATCAGAATATGGTATGCTCAAAACTAGTCTATGGGGTTTCCTCCCTCGACCTATCCGCTTTTCAGCTACAAGTGCTGCTCAGTGGTACGGGAACTAGGCACCTTTCGTTGCGCCCTTTTTGGGTGCAGCACGAGTACTAGACATAAAAGCAGCCGTCGGTAACAGCTGAGCCTGCCATCTTACAGTTTTCGCTGCGTTCCACGCAGCGATGTAAAAACTGCCTCGTAACCTGTTGCGAGCAAGGTCACCCCACGTTGTTCAAGATCACACCCGGCTCACCACCCGTGTGTGATATTCTCATCCGTACGCCCGTGCGATACGATGCCAGATGGAGAAGATCCCGTCGAAGTTAGAACGCTCGAGTCGCTACACGCAGACTTGAAGGCCCAGTCTACATTACTGCGCGAGCTTACCACAGCGTTGGCCCAATTGACGGCTCGTGAGAGCGTTGTTGATAGAGAAGGAGCACATGGTTCCGGTTCCGGGCAGCGCACTGCGGGACAGCCGACAGGCAGCGGGGGAGCCGCAGACTAAGCGCCCCGACTTGCTAGAGCTAGCCCAGAGCGGCCGTGTCGGAGCAAAATCCGTGAGTGACGAGGATGTCTACCTCGCGGCGCCAGAGCTACTGCAACGAGCAGAGTCTGGTAACAAGGCCGTTCGACCGGTCAACCGAGTGCCTTGACTCTTCCCCTTGAGCACCGACCTAACGAACGAGCGAGTACCTCAAGCAGGATGACCGGCGTCTGCCGGCCCAGAAGGAGTATCTATGGATGTCGTGTTTCGGCGCCCCCATGGCCGCACTTTTCGTGAAACTCGACGAACTGCTGCCCTACGTCCCTGTTGCTAGTCAGGACTTCACCCCCTACTTCGCGAGAGCTCGGAACCACGCCGAGGCCATCGACAAGGCGTTTCGCTTCGTTTGGCCTTCTTACGAAGGCTCAATGAGGTCAAGCGTGTGCACGGTGACCAAGGTGTTCTGGACGTGGTGCGAGCCCAGCACTTGCAACCTGCTTCTGAGCATATGGGTTCAGCTATTTTTGGGGACCTCATGAAGGACTACGAGCGTCGCGTCGTCGAGTCGACAGTGGCCAGCAGCGCCAAAGCAACCGCTACTGCTCGGGTGGCGGCAGCAACTGCAGGGCGCGGGCGTGGACGAGGGCGTGGCGGTAGATGCGGACGTGGCCGCGAAGGTGAGCACGAGTGACGGTGTAGGGCGCCTTTCGTCGGAGCTGCTGGAGCTTTGCGAGGCTACCTCTCGGTGACCGCCGCAAAGCGCACCCTTGCGGCTCAACGACGGGATGAGCGCCATGTTTCGAGACGTGACCCCCCCCCCCACCTAACAGACTTCATTTAGACCTTCCTCGGTGCGGCGCTTCCTACAGGTACAGCCGAGTGCGGCTCAACCATCCGCACACCTGCACATGGCGGCTCAACCAACCGCCTCCCGGACCATTTCATCACTGCGTCCGTCGGTTGTCACACTGCGTGTTACAACCGGTTCGCAACGACCATTTGCAAGCTTCGCGCGTGTACGTTACGCGCGTGACAATCGCTACGAGCGCGAGGGACGCGCAGCAGGGCGGCCCTCTTACATGAACCTAGACCCGCAAACCCGTACTGGCACTACTGCAAACCCGTCCAGCAACTACCGGCCAACCGCCGGGAACCTAACCGCTGTTGCCGAGTCCTTTGCAAACAATAGTCGTCCTTTTGGTACTCTGTCGGTAAAACGACGCACTTACGTAATTGACGAGCCCGAAGCTGTCGCCCCTTGGGTTGCTTCACTGCGATCACGACTGCATGATGCTTTCGGCTCAGACGAACTAGGACAACGGACGCTCGACCCGCTCTCCAGCTCCCTCACCGCTTAGACACTCAAGAGCTACGCCGGCAGACTGTCTCAGTTTGCGGGGTTCTGCCACGACTCCGAGAACATCAGCCCGCTGGAGGCGACCACTGCCACTGTCGTCCGGTACGTTGCCTGGATTGGTGAGCGAGGGCACATTGGACCTAAGTCACTGCAATCCTACCTATCTGCAGTCAACACGTTCTTCGAGCTGCACAACCTCGACCCAATCGCCAAGGACATCCTACACCTTGCTGCAGCTAGGCGTGGGCTGATGCTGCGGCAGCGACGTCTGGAAGCCGCCCCTTTGCGAGTTCCTCTGCCTGCTGATGTAGCTTACAGCTTCGTCGAACATGCCGAGTTGATTGTGTCTGCTCCCACCACAGAGTACCGACACGACTTCCGAGCCCTCGTGGCCTCGGTTGTCAACTTCATGTTCTTTGCCAGGGGACTTACTGGCATCAGCTGCCAAGTGCGGGATATGCATGTCGACGATTACAACATTACCCTGTAGGTGTACCGCGAGAAAGGCCGCGCTGGCCGACGGGGACCCGACGACCTGCGCGTGCTTCTCCTTCCGGTGTTAGAACGCCCCCGAGTTGCACGTCTCCTGCACCACTTCATCGACATACAACGTACAATCTGTCCCCCTGGTTACTGTTGCCTTGGCTGAAACAAACTTCTGGTCGGCCATTCCAAGCGACCAGTCCAAACCTTGGACCGCCGCTACACTGTCGGACTGACTGTCTACCACCGTCCGTCTTGATGTCGGTGCTGCCCCTCCCGCCGGCACTTCCTTGACCTCACACAGCATGCGCAAGGGAGCAGCGTCTGCCGCCAACGCCACCGGAGTTCCATTGTCCCACATTCGCTACCAAGCAAGGTGGCTGGGCCACTAACTCCGACGTCGTTCTGGTCTACATGGACCCCGCCCAACGTTCTTCCGTTACCTGGCGCATAGTTCTTCTTTGGCCACATCGCCCCCCTCCGCCACTTCCAGGTCCAACAGGACTCCGCAGCGGTGGCCTTCCCGGTACCTCCTTCATGACTTGGCGCTACCGCCCCTTCTTCGTCAATCCACCGCTCTCTCCGTTCGCTCATGACTGGCAAAACCAGACAACTTGAAATGCTCAAAACTAGTTTATGGGGTTTCCTCCCTTGACCAAACCGCTTTTCAGCTACAAGTGCTGCTCAGTGGTACGGGAACTAGGCACCTTTCGTTGCGCCCTTTTTGGGTGCAGCACGAGTAGACATAAAAGCAGCCATAACAGCTGAGCCTGCCACATTCCAGTTTTCGCTGCGTTCCACGCAGCGTCCTCCCTGACTCCGTTTTCCCTCCATGCACGCTTTTCACTTTACCCTCATGCCAATTTCGGCTCTTGTTCGTGTAAAACAGCCTGCACGACATTTTTGGCAAAACCAGACTCAACTTGGAACCGGTACGACCTGGGTACGCGAGTACTGGTACCCGTGGCTCTGGCGCCCCTGCAATAACGGCCCCGCGCTACCTGTAGAGACGCTGCAAGGGTTTCACTGGTGCCAGTCCTGTCCCGGGGGCGAAAAAAACAAAAACGGCCCCGCGCCCCCGCGCATAGTGGCAGACTGGCAGTAAGCATCAGCGCCGTCCGCGGCGGAGATACACGTACTGTATCCACGATCTACTGGAGATACACGCACTCGTACCGGGGACCCGTGCCACGCATATTTCAAGTGGGATATTTTTATTCATTGTACGATACCATTTAAGATACAAGTAGCGCTACCAGTATACAAGCAGGATAGTTTCATAGTTGCTTTTAGTTCTGTTTGTAGTGCGCTTTTGTGAAAGCCCTTATGTAATAGATATAATACAAGTAGGATGAAATGCTTGTCGCTGCGCCACGGCAGGCCCCGGTCGAGACGATGGACTATTCCAATGGACTATGTAACCGAGATCGTGAGTCTGCTCGAGCCAGTCAGCTACAACTACGAGCTGCGGGTAGAGCTCTCCCCCGCCCGTCCGCTGGTCCGAAGCTGGGGAGCGGCCGTGTGTCGATAAACTCGCCTCGAGCACTGTTGGTATCGGCGCAGCGTGAAGGGAATCTAAAACAGCGCACGCCGCAACGGAAGTGGGCTGGGTGCAATTAGTTATTGCATCGCACCACCGCCGCCCGCACGGCAGCAGTCGGGAGCGGTCTCCCAACGCTAACCCCGCCGACTGGAAGCCAAACGGCGGTGGCGCAGCATCGCCTCCTTCTTGCAGCACGCGCGAGGACTACTACGAGCCGGAAACGACCTGGCGCGAGAGGGGGGGGGGGGTGGGGGGGAGGGCGTAGCGATGAGCGGGTTGGTTCGTACCCGGTGCGGCTACTCTCCGGCCCGCCGACGCGCCGAGCCTAGCCACCAACGAGGCGACCTGCACTATGACGACAATGTGTCGGTCGCGCCCGGGTGGCGCACATCAGGAAGGATGACGGTGTGTAGCGGCCAGGGTGAGGTGTCAGGCAGCCAGTCGGGCTCGCTGTGCGTCAACACGGGGGGCGGCGGCAGCGGAAGCAACAGCTTCCGAAGCGGGGCGAAGGAAGAGGACGAAGATGTCTCCGGGCCGCTGTCGCCCTCCGGCACGCCGCAGCGGGCATGCCAGGCGAGCTCTGGCGTTCGGGCGGCGGCCGGGGGCCAAGTACTCGCTCGCGACGGGCCGGAGCCAGGCTGCCTGGCCCGCCCTGCCGCCTCCTCGAGCAGCGTAGTCGACCTCGTCTCGTCCTCCGACTCCTCCGGCGTGCAGATAGTGGACGCCGAGGGCGGCGACGAGAGCGGCACCCAGTCGGCGGACGCGCCGCTGCAGGAAGGGGTGGACTGCCTGCTCACTAGGGACACCGGCGTGGTGAGTTTGCAGAGTCCGACGAGGCCCTCTCAGCTGGCCATCGCCTCGCTCCTCGCCCTGCATCAACGCGCTGCGTCCGCCTCAGCACCCTTCGCCGGTGGCTACGGTCCTGAGCGCCGGCCCCGACGTGCTGATATCAGAAAGTAACTCATGACTGGCGATGCTTCGTCGATGGAGCAGCGTCCACCCGCCCTGCGTGCTTTCGTGCGTAGCGTGTCGATGTTCCGACCTGTCTTATTTTTGAGACAGTCGCGCATATGGCTTAGCCGCTCAGCGGAAATTGCGTAAGTGTGTGGTATTCGGTGATGTGTTTTTCGATAATGAGTTGATTCAAACGTACCTGTGGAAGTGTGTATATTATTCTCGCTTTCCCCCCACAGGCTGCGCTCACTCCCCCGCCGCGACTCACCGGCCGACCAGCTAACGGTCTAACCAGCGTTCCAAACCTGTTGGCGCTGTTGTCTCGCCCCATGCCAGGTTTGGAACGTCACCCTGCCGCACCTGCGCAGCCAGTGCGGGGAACACCCGTTTCGAACCATTTGTAGCACAGAGAACGCCAAGTGCTGCGAGCTGGTACACCCCCCGCCACCCCCCCCCCCCCCCCCCCCCCACACACACACACACACCCCGGGCCCGCCCGCCCCCCAAGACCTAACAAACCCCATCCCTTTCCTCCCCCCAAAAACCCACGCCGCTTTCATTCTGTTTGTTTCGTCTTGCCTTTCAGCGGCCGTTGTCTGCGCAGTGCTTTTGCTTCATCTGCGACACGAAGGCGGCGGAGTGCCACGAGTGGGGGACAGGTAGGGTCCCCCCGCCTCCCGGGGGCAGGCTGAGCCAACCGAGGCAGGCCCCCGCTGTCCCCGGCCCTTCTTGGCGGAACAATGGCGGCAGACTGGATGGCCGCCATGCAAGCCGAACAATTCCAAACAGCAGAGGAATACACCAGCGCCGCGCCCACCAGAATAAGTGCCCTGCAATACGGCATACCTGACCTGCCCGTACCGGTGAAGTGATGTTTAGGTGTGTATCCGAAACCCGGGTGGGTAGGACCTCAAATACAGGAGGCGGACTAGGGGGCCGTGCCGTGCGTCGTCCCTGCCCGTCACCAGTGCACAAGTAGGCGCTGCCTGAACCGGCAACCGTACAGGATTTAGCTGCCACCGGCCCTGTCCCCAAAACGGAGAAACAGGAGCTCTCGGAACTCATGCTTGGGAGGGGGAGCTGGAACGGCGGCACCGCGCTGGCAGCGCTGTCTGCCCAGGGCGGCAGTAGCAGTGGCCGTAGATCCCCTACCGGCCGCACCCTGTCGACCAAGAGAGCCGCGCGCCCCCGATTGCCGCCGCGTACGTACAGCAGCAGGGCGGTAGACGGCAAGCGTACACGTCGAATCCACGTCCGTGATACATCCGTTTACAATTCAGTTATGTTGGGAAGAAGATATATGTTATGCTGACTTCTGCTGGAATTGTTCGTTTTTGGTTTCAGGATAGGCCGCATGTGCAACTCCGCGTTCGCCATTTTAGTGTCCAGGATTAGCCTTCGTCCCGTCTTGCATAGGGGCTGTTTGTTGCGGCGGACCCGTTGCTGCTTGATTTCGGATCCTTGGGTCCGCAAGCATAATAAAAGTACGCCCGCCGTATGCCGATTTATTACGCACGCTGTGGCTACTGGCTATGGACAAGGCACCGTTACGGCGTTCAAATCAGCGGTTCATGTGGCGTGAGGGGGTGGGCAGGCCAACGCGACTGTGGGTAAATCATTGCGGGGCGTCATGTGCACGGACCGCCGCCCGTGCGTCGCGCCTTGATCGGGCGCGCGGTACACTCACGCACCGTCCGACCCCCGGTGTGCCACGCCGTGTAGGCACGCGGGGCGGCCACCACTGCAACGCGCACGACAGCGGCAAGTTCCGCGCGATGAAGGCGGCGGCGAAGGGCGCCTCGGCGGCGGCGGGCGCGCCGGTGCTCCCGCTGCAGCTGCCGCCGGCCAACTCGTTTGCGGCGATGCAGCGCAAGCGGCGCGCGCCGGCGCCTGGCCCTCTGCAGCGGAGGCGCGCGCGGCTGCTGCCTGCGTCATTTCAGTCGGAGAATTAGCTGGGTGCCTGTGTCAGCGCTGTCGAAGACTTGGCTGGGCCAGGCGTGGGGAAAGCCAGGCGGAGAGAACCTCCCTTCATGCTCCTCAACCCCCAAACCCACTGTCCCGGTCCTCCGCTTGTGCTCAGTCAAGAGGAAGAATGCCCTAGGCAGAGCCAAACCCTAGGGTCATTGGTCTATGTACATTGGTCTATGTACACATACTGTCTCAGATAGAGTAATAGAAGGCGCGCGGCGGGGGGGGTGGGGGGGGGGGACAGCAATCGCGATCGCAGTTGAATTTGACCACTGGCCGGCTGGGTGCATCCCGTGCGTGGTGGTATTCAGGATGTGAAACTGTAGACTCCCCGCGCGCGAAGAAACGCCGCTCAAGCACTGCGGGTGGAGGATGCCCTGCTGGCAGCATGGGCGATCCGCCGTTTGAAATTTGAATGTCAACGCCATTTCACCCCGGGTATCGCCGCATCCTTAGCTGCCTGGCGGCCAGGCTCCATACCAACCTAACCACACACGGTCGGCCGGGCCCGTAGCATGCTGTCCTTTGCGATTCCGCGACCTGCGCGATGGTTCTTCTCGACGTCCCCTAAGGAACATCATCTTGGTACCGCATCAGGTGTTAATGTGGACCACCGCCTTGTCGACGAACACTCGTCAAAGCAGCTGATCAACTGGGCAACACTTGTTCACTGAAGTGTAAGTGAGCCCATCTGGCGTATTGGCAAAAAACCTTGACAATACTCGTCTAGTACCCGTACAGGTACTCTCGTCCGCTCGATTGCGCGGTCGACTCGTTTGCGAGAGATCCCGGGTTCGACTCCTGGTCGATGTATTTCGGCAATGCCGGCACGGTGTATCCCGGTACGCCCTTCGGGGGTCGAATCAGGCAATGGTCTAAGGGCTATGCCAGACCTACCACTGCAGTTGGCGCACGAGGTCAAGTGCTGGGGCGGCTTTGGCCGATGCCCCGGGGCGAACTTTTTACTTTACTGTTGCAGTGTAAACTGAGGCTACTAGTGCGGAAATGTTGGAATGTACTAGTACTGTCAAGTGCCATGTACAGGATCTGCAAAGCAAGGCAGATGTGAGGCATATGAAGACATGCCATATATTGCACTTGATCAAACCTACCCCAGATTTCCGACAAGTGTCCCACTGAGCCTGAATAGCCTTTTAGATATTGGAACTTGATCGGGAAGCATGGGAAATGGACAAATGGGCGGATGGAGCCTGCCCCTAATGAGGGCATCCTGCAGATGAGAATATGATATTCTAATCTCGCAGACTGTCCCAACAGCAAGCTAGGAATTCTCCGAACATCAAGACACCCAGGCACGGGCCGCCAGCCACATGTGTCTCCGTCCGGGGCACACATGTCATGCTGCCGCCATTGGCAAGAGGATTCTCCGTAGGTTCCAAAACCAACATCTGATCTTGACGAATCGCTTCCTGACGTGGGCCACCTAGGCCCTGGCAAGTGGCAGACTGTAGGCAGCATTAGATCTGCTCGTCGCGTATACGGGTGCCGACGTGGCAGTAAGAACAAACAGTCTTGCTTCCAGAAAGGGGAGGGTGGGGGGGGGGGGGGGGGGGGCAAGTTGATCTGAGACATTCGCGGAGGCCACAGGGGTTTATTACTAAAGTAATTATATGGGGAGTTATAAGTTCGAGCCGCTCAGTCGCCTCACTCACACTCAGGGTTCGAAAAAGGGGCGTCGACCTGCGCTGCGAGCTCTGGATCGCGCGTGCACAGCCTTGCTCAGTAGTTGAACCCGCTGGTGACTTTGGCTGGGGCCATTGAGAGTTGATGGGCGAGGTCCCGGCGACCTCCGACAATCGATACGGAAACATGTGCGATGTTGCACTCGTGTACCGTAGCAAAGTTGTCAGACATTTTAATTAGAATTATGACGACGGTACAGGAGCAATAAATTCGCGGTTAATAGTTGATATTAGATGTCGTGACAGTAGGTACTGCGTTCAGTCATGTAGTGTAGCCCTCGGGTCGGTTCAGGCTGTCAATGTCCGGGCAGGCCTTACGATATCGCCCCGAGATCTCATTTGGTCATGACCGCATTATTTGGAGGCGATACCCGTACTGTCCATACATGGTTTCGGAGCTTGGATCGTGGGCTGAAGGTGGTAAGGATCACTCAAGCTGCGGTTCCTCATTTACAGCTGCGCCATGCACGGCCTCGCCCGGAGGCGGCCAAGCAGTGTGTCGGGCGGTGGCGCCCACCCGCCGTCCGCTTGTGAGCGCGCCGCACCATCGCCGAGCAGCTCCCGCAGCTGGCCGTCTCCAGTCAGCGTGCCGCCCAGCCGCAACAGGCCGCGGTGGATGACTTCGCCCGCGTCGCGGTTGAGCGGGTCCTCCGCAAAGTAGCGCTCCCAAAGGCTCGACGCGATGCTTTGGGCGTAGAGATACGAGTAGTAGTTGGCGCCGTAGCCCACCAGATGGCCGAACCGAATCTGATGAGCCGCAATAAGAGGGTCCGTTTGAAGCAGGGGGGGGGGGGGTAAAGGGTTTCGCAAGTCTCTGCTGTCCGCCAAGCGTTCAATTGCTCAAACAACTTCATGTTCATACGCCATGATTTCGGGCCCACCTGGGGGTGCGTCCCGGGCTCGAGAGGCAGGTC